>CAIGQQ010034696.1:186791-232766 GCA_903798035.1 Danio albolineatus
ATAAGCAAACAAATATTCTATTATCCTAGCATAATTTCCCAAGACATTTCATTCAATTTATGTAGAGACGATCATTCCCTCAGACTTGAAGTGACCCACATGAGATTTCAATAGGCCAAATAAAATA
This sequence comes from Danio albolineatus, assembly GCA_903798035.1. Classification (NCBI taxonomy): domain Eukaryota; kingdom Metazoa; phylum Chordata; class Actinopteri; order Cypriniformes; family Danionidae; genus Danio; species Danio albolineatus. The sequence goes on from CAIGQQ010034696.1 coordinate 186,919, forward strand.
AAACCTTGTAGAGTAACAATTCACAGAAGCAAAGCCAACTACAAATTTAAAGCTGATTAAAGCGAGCAATTCCTAAAACTGTCATTAAGTGGAACCAAATGAGAAAAATAATGAGTGTCATACGTTAGTTATGAAAGCAAAACATCTTTGAAGCATTCTGCCGTCAATACGCCCACTTCTTTCATTCTTTTATAAAAGCGATGGCCCTTTTTATGTCACTTTATTAAAAACGAAACCCTTATATAACGCAGTCCTTTGGTTCCTAATTAATTCTAGGTTTTCCTCCGAGTGCAACACTTGACAAACATTAGAAATGAAACAAAAATAAAGTATGTGTTTGAAATTCAAACAGTGTAAATTATTTTCATAATTACTCCACAAATGGGGCATTTTAGAAGCTGTTATAGATTAATGATTGCATTTTGTTTTCACTGAAAGGCAATGCATCACATTTCCATCAGCTTTTTTTTCTTTTACTAAAAAGCATACCACGTTCGAGTTTTCCTTCCCCCACAACACACTTGTAAGGTTTTAAATACACTAAGAAACATTCATGAATTTCACAAAACAAAACAAAACTCTACCTTTTTTGCTTTTTTACCACTGCTTCACAGATTTCACCTTTCCCATTTTCCAGATTTCATCATTTTCAAGTAACCAGGTTGCTCCTAAAATTGAAAGAACTGTGATTTTTTTACTCTTGTTGCTCAAAGAATTGCAGAGGAAAAATACAAATGCATTTTGATCTCTGGGCTTGCTGTGTAATTTACTCGTAAACTCAGATTAAAATGCATGTTTGCCGCCCACCCTGAGAAAAAAAAAAAACAGACCAAAAACTAGGCCATTTCCAGAATAGCAGCATTCAGACCTATTCTGTGCTACATAATAAAGTTGCCAAATGGAAAATGATTCAGCCACTAATAAAGCATGTGTTTACACTGTATTTTACACCATTTCTCAGTGAATTAAGGCCAAGCAATATAGCTAGAGGACACATCATATTTCTATATCACCTTTTTTATCAAAATCCAATGTGTACGTCAATGTTTTTGTACATGTTTTCTTAAATAACTCAGGCAAACCCTTTCTTAAAAAGGTATTCACTGTTTAATGTGAAAAAGATACAAATACAATATGTGCGTGTTCTTTAAACATTGTGTGATGGTGATGCAAATCATGAATTCAAGCTTCTTATGTTTGTTTTCTGGATTGTTATAAATTGATACAAAGGAATCAGTGCGACACCTTAAAAATGAACTTGAATGAATGAACTTGAACTTTGAAAAAATGACTGTTGTAACCTTCAGAAATTCTAGATGTTTTTAATCCTTCTTTGCGCTACAGTCATTGCTGTTCTCTCATCCCGGACGAGCCCCCTTAGCACCTTAACTATTGTATGGCCATACCTAAAACTTCTTTACATTTTGAACAATAAATATTTATTTCTGAATGAATGAATGAATGAATGAATGATAAATAAATAATTTAAAAAACTGAGTTTTATAATATAGATTTTGATCTTCAGTGTATTGACTTTATTCTTCAATGCGGAAGTGTGCTCGTTTTCGTGATTGTTTTAGAACTTCCGATTCAGTCGCCTATGGGAGTAATGACTAGGAATAATAAATGGCAGAAAATGCTCAAACTACTTGCTCTACAAACAAGTGTTTACATGACTATATAGATAAAATAGAATAATATAATTAGAAAATATCAGTTTGCAATATCAAGCAGCAAAACAAGCTGTTTTTAACTTCTGAAAACGAATGGAAGTGAATGAGACCGGAAGTCTCCAGCCAAAAAGATGCAAATGGCTGCTCTCACTCGTACCCTGAGAATAAGGTGAATATATGTATGCATAAATGTATACATATATAAAATATGGGGGCTCGTCCGGGATATTAATTATCTGATTGACCTAAATGATTGGATTCAGTGTACTTCACTGGATCTGTTCATGCTTAGATATATTTATATCTAAATTGCAAATTCTAAGTTTCAATCCTGTTTGAGCAGATTTGTGAAGTTGGCTGAAGCACAATTCTTTCAACTGAATAAAAAAAGAAAATAACTGCTTATTGTGAGGTTTGTTTTCATAGCACACTATCAAAATGTGCAAATCAGCAACATTTTGCTTTTTTGTAACATTAAAAGCGTTAAAAAATATATAGAGGGATGGAAAAATATCCATACACTGGATGACTGAACCAATCACAAACCAGCATCCTTGTGTTTCTGTGTAACATTATCATCACCCAAAGTTCAATTCCAGTACTTAAGACTAAAAGAACGGAGGACGGGTGACAGAACCCAGATGCATTCTTGATATCGAGGACGAACAGAATGCAGAATTGAGCACTGGACTCTCTCAAAGTCACAGAAGATATTGTAACTGATTGAAGGAGGAGGGAAGCACAACATTTTATATTCACTATTATTTACAGTTCAGAGATCTACCTTATTTATCTTAGGAGTTTCCCAAAATGAGAAAGTGAAAGTAAGCTTTATCGTGCATAATTTAATAAAGGTGTAAACACATGGAAAGTTGTTTTTTTGCTGAAATGCATCTTCAAATCTGTTTTATTTGTATTGTTAAAAATATCTTTGTAAGGCTTTTATACGTGTTATATATATATATTGAAGAAAAAGAAAAAAATTCCCAGAGATGGGTTGCGGCTGGAAGGCATCCGCTGTGTAAAGAATATGCTGGATAAGTTGGCTGTTTATTCGGCTGTGGCGACCCCGGATTAATAAAGGGACTAAGCCGACAAGAAAATAAATGAATGAATGAATATTGAAAAAAACAAGAACAAACAAAAATGTTTCTGTGTATGAATGCTGTAATGTCAATTAAAATGTGTGAAGGTCATGTGACCAACCAAAAGATCACGCGTCTCATTTCTCATAGGATGCCATTCTTTGTTCCAAGATGGTTCTTCTGAGGTAAGAGCATCTCTGAACGCACAACATGTCAAACCTTGAAGCAGGTGAGCTTCAGCAACAGAAATAGTAGTAGGAGGAGAACGATAAGAAGAAAACGAAGATGAAGAAGCCAGCTAAAAACAGCAAACTACGGCTACGAATTACTTGAGCTCTACAAAAATTGAACAAATGTAAGAATAAAAAACAATGCCTCATCTGAGTCTTGAGTTCTGCTGTTTCATACATCATAAAAGCATTGATCAATTATGCTTTATATCAACAGTTCAGGCTGCTGGTGGTGTATCATTTAAACACCACACGGTATTGTTGCTGTCCTTCATTTATGACCACAGTAACCTTCTTCCAACATGATCACACACCAAAGATAATCTTAAACCAGTTCCCTTTAACATGACATTGAGTTGACTAAACTCAAAGGACCTCCACAGTCACCAGAACTCAATCCAAAGCACTGGAGAACAAGAGATACACATGATGAATGTGCACTTTCAGTATTCACAGCAATGCTTTTTGGGTCTTTCTCTTACTCTCCTTACCTTTGCTGTTTGATCTCATCCTTGTTTCTCATGAGGTATTGTCTTCTGCACTAAGCTCAAACCAAACTGTCACACTGTACACAGTAAGTAATAGGAAGAGACGTACAAAAAAAAAAACAAGCATTTACTCCAAGTCCTGAAACAGATGCTGCATCATTTTGGCTAATGAGGATGACAGTTCAGCCCACGTCTCTGCAGGAAAGAGGCATTGCTAGGAGGACTGCATATCGGCTAGCAAAGCAGACCTAATGAACAAACCCTATAATGATATGGAGGGGTTGAAGTGAATGTCACTGGCAGCTCTCTGATATCGATCTTTATTCGGCCAAAAGTGATTTTGGGTGAAAAAGTTGTGTGTTGAAGTTTAGCTAAACAGTTTACTGTATAAAGTCACACTAACAAAAAAAAATTAAATAAAAAAAAACACTTTTGTCCAAAGCGACTTACAATTGAGGAGGAATTCGTTGATTCAACAAAAAGATGTAACACATCCAAGAAGTGCTCATTATATATAAAGGAACTGTTAGTGCTCAGAAAATTAAGTGCTAGAGTTAGAAGACGGCAGTGTTTTTTAATAGAGAGAAGAATGTTTTTACAGGTGGTTTGTCAAGTCCACTCACCTGTGTGAAGCACACTTCATAAACACACAATATATGTTTTTTTTTTTATAGTTGGTGTGGTTTTTAGTGTCTGGTGCAAATGTGGATTAGGGTTAAAGAAAAAAAAACTGGTTAAAGTTTCAAAGATGAAAGTGTGTTTTCTAGTGGTTTGTCAAACCCACTCACCTGTGCGAGGCACACTCAGAATGGCATAACGTTTTGGGGTTGTCGTGTTGTGTGGTGTTGGTGGGAAGGAGAGAAGAGTTGGTCTTTACATTCCTAATCCTACCTGAGACTTAAACTGTCTTGGTTAATGGTTTCTGTCACGATCACCAGCGATCTCCACTGTCAGAGATCGCTGGTTCACACACACACACTTCCGTGAACTACAAATCAGCCATGTTAAGGACTACATCTCCACTCATGCAACACACACACTCACCTGCTCCAAGTCACCACTGATTAGATTCCCAACTGAAGCCACTCACCACTGATTACACTCTCTATTTAATCCACTCAGTAACACTCACTGTTGCTGAGTATTGTTCATCTGTTTAGTGACCTTACAACGCATTTTCTTTGTTCCTGTTTTTGCCATGTTTGTGACCATAGCCTTGCTTTCTGTTATCCTTGCCTGCTGCCAGCCTTATTGACCTTCCGCCTGTTTTTGACCACGATTCTGATTACCTGTATGATTCTGTTTGCTCCTGATGACCGCTGCTATACTGACTTCACATTAAAATCTGCACTTGGATCCCAGCCTCCGTTGTCATCGTCACTCACCGTAACAGTTACTTAGATTGAATCGCGCACTAACATGAAGTGTGACCAAAAATTAGGTGAAATCAAGTAAAACTTTTTGGTCACACTTTGTTTTAAGGTATAATTCATACTATAAACAAACCATTAATTAAGAATATTAGCTAAATAAAGTACTAATTAGCTGCTTATTAAAAGTGAGTATGGTAGTGGGGTTTAGGTGTTGAGGGATGTAGAGTTAATACACCATTAGTAATACATTCCCTGACTCAAGTCATATCCAGGTTTTAGGAACAAGAAATAATACCTTGATTTCTAATTGATCATTTGGTATCAGAAGTGGCTTATATGAAAGGAAAAGGCCTCTAGATTTTGCTTATTTTACCAAAATAAAAAATGAAAATGCCTTGATTTTTTAATTATTTAATTAGTACAGTAAAGTCTGACTTTGCTTAGACAAAAGTCTTGTAACTTAACAGAAATAATGTCCAGTAAAGAATATAAACTCATGCTGCAGTGGAAACAGAATTAATATTGTGTATGACTCCCATGAGCTTGGAGGACTGCACCCATACATCTCTACGATGACTCTAATAACTTATTAATAAAGTCACCTGGGATGGCAAAGAAAGCGTTCTTGCAGTTCATCAAGATTCTTTAGAGTCATCTTCAATCCTTCTCCGTCAGTTCGTCTTTTGATGATTGGGATGCAGTTCAACCGATGATTCATCTGAAAAATCTACCTTCTGCCACTTTTTCTCAAGTTATTATTTGTTGTTCTTATTACTGGAATCGACGACAAGACATTTTCAGGTAGTGTAGTGTAGTGTGAATAGTACCTTAAACAAGAAGTGCTACCAACTGTGTCTATTAAATAAATTGTTACATTTTAATTCAGTTCAATTTCCCTTTAACATAACACATGTTTTGAGTCCACAGGAATTCCACATTATCACCTTTGCCCGTCATTAAAATCAATCCTCTGATTCACATCCATGTTTTCCACTCATTCCCTCACACTCGCATCTTTCATATCTCCGCTGCTAAAGACCTCATGCTCTGACGCAACTCCGTGCAACAGCAATTAGCCGCCAATCTGTTGCGTCTCTCCAACACATTCTGGAAAAGCACAAATTATTGATATGCTCTGAACTGCCGCCATTAGCAACTGGATGTGAGAAATCCTGAAGAACTTAATTAAAAAAAGGCTAAACCTCAACCTCCACCGACTCAACATCACGCTAACCGCCCATTGAGTCTGTGTTTGTTCATGCAGCAGGCAGGTTTATCAGATTCCCCAGATAAATACTGAACATCAGAGCGGAGATCAGTACTGTACAAGAGCTGGATTGCTCTTTTTGATCCGAGCTTCTGGCTACTCGCTCCCTCCCGTCACGACAAAAGAGACTTGTGGGATTGTGAGCTCAAAAAGACAAACAGAGACCTGGAGCCTGGAGGAAGATCCCAGTGATGCGCTTCTTTTGAAAGTGATCCTTTTACTAGAGCATTCAAAAGATCAGGAAGAAAAACACATTAAAGAAAGAATGGGGAATAAAGCCGGCGTCTGTCTGTCCAACTCAGAGGCGATGCATTGCAATATTCATGGCAGGAATGATTACGAAAAACTGCTGGAGAGAATACAATAGAGGCACACTGCTGAATTGTGCAACAAAGCTACGTCACTGAAGACTTTGAAGTGTCAAAATGTGTTTTATAAAAACAACGCTTTGAGTGGTGAATCACTAGGAGTTTGACGAGAAGAAGTTGCATCTTCATCTTCTTAGGCGCGTTTTAGAGGCTGACGGGTGCATTGTGAAAGAGCAGAAATCAAATTGAGGGAAAGTTCATTCATGTGCGTGGATAAAAGTGTCAGTTAAACTATAGTCAAGCTGAACGTAGTTTGCTACAGTGCAAGACAAGATCCTCAGCATCATGTTTTTTTCATGCACAAAAGAGACAGGGCTTTAAGTAAACTGACATCCAATTTAAGGTGAACATTAAGATGATGCATTTAACAGTGCTAAAACAAATAAATCACAAATGTATACTGTGTTTCTATGTCTTTTTTGAAAAGATAATATTGTAAATGAGCGGCATGGTGATTCAGTGGTTAGCACTGGCTAGGCCAGTTAGCATTACTGTGTGGAGTTTGCATGTTCTCCCGTGTTCACATGGGTTTTCTCTGTGTTCTCCGGTTTCCCACACAGTCCTAAGGCATGTGCTATAGGTGAATTGGGTAAACAAAAACTGTCCTTACAGTATGCTGCGTTCACACCAGACGTGGTAGACGCGCCAAGTGCAAGTGATTGCAAAGGCGCGAATAGGCATCCTGCGGTGCGAATGACGCAGCGCGAATGACGTGAATTGCGCATTGAGGGTTTTGCGCGCAAAATCTGAACTTCAGCAGACATTCGTGCCACGTTAACCAATCAGGAGCTTGCTCTTGTGGGGGTGTGACTATGACGTAGCGCCTGTTGTTGGTGTCCCGGGGGAAATCTTCCTGACGACACCGACAACAGTTCATCAAACTGGGCTTGGCTCAGTCAGAAGCACTGCTGAAGGCTTCCATCATCCATATTATGTTTCTGGAGGAGTTTATGAACTCATAGAGCTTGGTGCACCTCTGTTCTCAAGAGAATTTGACACGCAAATGAAGTGGATTTGACGCTCGAATGAAGCGGATTTGTACGCGCAGTGTGAACACAGCATCAGTGTGTGAATGCGAAAGTATATGGGTGTTTCCCAGTACTGGGTTGTGGATGGTAGGGCATCCGCTGTGTAAAACATATGCAGGAATAGTTGGCGGTTCATTCCCCTGATAAATAAGGGACAAAAAGTCGGCTAAAACTGCAATTGTTTTTTTTTTTTTTTTAAATAATCCTGAGCGATTGTGGCATGTCAGTCTGCACGAACATGGCTCCCATGTCACACTGTAATGCTGTGTTCACACTAGACCCGGCAAGCACGGATAAATCGCGCTAATCATGCGTAAATAGACACGTGACATTTTGAGTTTACTCGCTTGTCAAATCCTCTTCATTCACTCCACAACAGATGCGGATTCACGTGATGAGCAGAGCTTCTGTCTGCCTGGTGACTCTAGCTTAGTTGCTAAACGGCTAACATGGATTTTATTGAGAAAATAACTCCTTATGGGCTTTATGAAGGCTGAAAAACAAAAGCTTCATTCGCGCGTATCGCGCTACAGGATGTCTATTCACTTATAATTGACTTAAGCCATGTTTTAATACATTTTACTTCTGCATCAAGTGATACAGAAGCAGTATACCTCACACTCAAAAACACTAGAATTTACCTTAACCTTTTAGTTGTTTGTTTATTGTTAATAAATAGTGTAGCGATATATAAACCATATCAACATTCTTAAGATAACCAATTTAACAAGAGGATCTCTGGAGAGCGAAAGCACGAAACGAAAAGGAAATACAAGACACAAATTTTGAGTCTGCCTCATCTGACGAGCAGATCATTCGCACGTGAGCAGCCAGTGTTTTGAGTGCGTGCGAGAGCCAGCGCACAAGCAAAGAAATTCGCTCGCTCGTATTACAGTACATGAATGCGCTCTCAACATGTAATACTGCGCTCACGTCATTTGTCAGTGAAATAACGCCAAATGCGCTTACGTCCATCTCGTGAATGTACTGTCTTCTGCCATTTTCGTCTATTTGCCGCTTTTCCGACTAACATTATGGATTAACGATACTGCAAACCGGGCTGAGTCAATAGCCTCGGACCTCAGAGGCTGAAATCATTCCGCGTTCAAAGTAAAAAGCTCCAATAGCCAGAGGGAGATTAATGACAGCACACGCGTACAGGTATATTCACTAACCACCAACAGGAAATAGAACTTACTTGTGGCGTTTTTATTTGTTAGTGTCTTGCGGGCGAAAAGTTTGTTGTAATGCAAGCGTTACTGAACATGAACCGAGTGAAATATTACTGAAAATGTATTAGTAATGCCTTACACTATTGCGTTACAGAAAAAAGTAATACATTACTGTAATACATTACTTCTGTAAGTGTCATTCACTCGTCTTAAAGGGATAGTTCACTCAAAAATGACAATTCTGAAAATCAATTACTCGCACATCACCTGTTCAAAACCTATTTAAGATGCATTCCTCTGCTGAACACATGACAAGAAGACATTTTGAAAAATGTTAGTAGCTGGCACCCATTGACCATGGAAGTCAATGTGTGCCAGTAACCAGCATTTTTCTAAATATCTTGTGTTGTTATAATGTGTTCACCAGAAGAAAGAAACGCATTATATTTTGATGTTTGAAAACCTTTATTTAAGTTTGATAACCTTTATAAAAGTCTCTCTGTGATAAACAACCGCTTAATAATCACAGAATAAGCAGCCTCCATCTGCTGAGGGATTGTCTTAAAATGATCACTTATTCAAAGACATCAATTTAAAATCTGTTAGGAAAAGTATCCAATAACATTAATACAGACAGAAAAAAAGTGATGTATAAAAATATGTACAATTTATTTGAAATTGTGTAGTTCTGCAACAGTCACTTCAATTTAAATGTATTATCTTTATATCTCTAAAGATGTTAAGTGACCACACTCTTTAATACATATAATCATTCAATAAATCTGTTTTGTTTAAAGGCATCATATTGTCTATAGGGTGAGAAGTGGATGAAAATATTCATTTCAAAAGTGAATGTTTACAGAGAGAATGTCTTAGTCAAAATTCAAATCAATAAACCTGGCCCAACTCCAACACTGCCCACACCTAAACCAACCACCCACAGCCAACTAAAATACAGGTAAACATTGCATAACAACCTGAATTTAAGTTGGTTCAAAATCAACTTGTGATTTAACATGACTCATTTTTCAAACCACTGTATGGGTCACTATAAAATAGGGGAGAGTAAGGCTTTAACAGCACATTTAGCATGCAACCCTTGATGGAGCTGCCGAATATACATCCCAGGCTCATTTTGAAAACGTAGTCCCATGTACGTTTCTGGAGGCTGCGAAATACGTCCCAGGAGGTGCATATTTTGCGCTTTTTGTTTTCACAAATCCACAAGAGGCCCCTGTGTATAAGACGAAGATGTTGGGATAAGAAAACTTTGGTTATTTATAGAGAATTGTGAATCCTCTGTTTGGATAATCGCTGACGCTGGAACAGCTGAGAACAATCATAAGCACGTGACCCTCTCGTAATTTTGTTTATAGATAAACTTCACAAAGTGAAATGATTTTGAAGTTGTTGTACATTTGTTCTATACACCACCTGATGTTGATAGACCACTCTGATGAGTTAGTAACCACAGCAAAATATATTTCTGTCTAAAAGATTATCTTTTAAAAGTAGGTTTTTATGAAAAATGATCCTTTCGTCCTCGCTCTCCCCTAACTCAAAGTGACAAACAACTCAAAAAACGTTATTAAATTAAAGTCCCAGCACTCAAAACTGTTGGAAGTCAGCCACGAGACATGAAGCGTTTCACTGAACTGTTTAATATTGCTTCAGAGGCTTTATTTCTTGAGGCAGTTGACTTATATTTAAAGCTTGGTCTTTTCAGATTGCAGCAAAGGAGACAAAAATAAGGCCACAGAGCACCAACGAGAACTGAAAGCATCCTTTTCAAGGTCTCAACCCTCAAAACCAAAAGAAATCAGTTGTGATTAAATGAAACATGCCAAATGAAAAAGGACATTGGATTTCCAGGCTTCTCAAGTTGGCTTTTCATTGCGTCCTCGGCAGCTTTGTGCCATTTCATAGAGGAAAGAAAGACGAGATGACAGGAGACTTCTTTTTACTGGCAGGATCCTGTAATCCTGTCGTCTCGCACTTATCGCTCAGAGAACAAGCTGCGAGTGGAGGAACCGAAGCCTCTGTGTTCCTCCAACAAACTTTAAAAAAGAAGCACGAGTGCAGATTTGCAGATTAGTCACGACATGACGCTTTAAAATCTAACTTTGTCTCTTATTTCTGTCAGAAATTAGACGAGCAAGACATAAAAAGAAAGCATGAGTTTAAAGTTGTAATGTTTTCAAGTTACAAATGAGTTGGTGTGATTACAACGTTCAGATTGCACGTCATCAACTGCTAAATTATCATCGTCTTGCTTGCACTGAGGCGTAGAAATAGATCTCGTCCTACATCTAAATTTAGCGGTGTTTTCAAACAAATAACATTTCAAGAGTTCACACTTAGTTGATGATTGATTGTAAAGCTTGTTTGGCATGCTGTCCCGGGAGAAAGCCCTGAACTCATAGCATCCTCGAGCCCTGGGCTCCCTTTCGTTAGCAGGGTGTGAGGGGAGTTTGAGCTCAGGTAGATCTCAATGAACTTCCCTGACTTATTTCTAGCTAATGACAGATAAAGGCAACATAGGCTCATTCTGAACACGTAGCCCAATTTACTTTTCTGGTGATCGCAAATTATGTAGCCAGAAGTATGTAAGCCTGCATTTAATATTTAAAACGAACGCTACGGCGCGGTATGACACCGTTCCTTTTCAGCTTACCAGCTGACCGTTTACCTTCATATGGACGGCTTTCCTGATGTTACCAGTTTTCTAGTTAGCTCCAGTGGATTTGCACTAGAACAGCAGATGTGAACGGCACTTCCGAGAGATAGTTGAGATCTCAATAAGCATACACAGCGACCTCTGGTGGATTCGCGAAAAATAAAAACTGTAAAAACAACGTACCTCCTGGGACATACTTGGCACTCTCCTGAAATGTATATAAAGGTATACATTTTCAGAACAAGCAATGTTGACTGGCTCAGTAGGGACTTTAACCTGTGATGGTCTTGCTGTGAGGCAACAGTGCTGATCACTGGGCCACCCGTGCGGTTTTAATGTGAATCGGTAGCATGTTAATAGATTAGGTATGGCTATGGCTAAAGCTCGATCACCCATAATATTTTAATTTTGACTAAGGAACAATAGGCAAACTCTGCTCGGAAGACCTAAAAGGCATTTTTCAGTATTGTGCTTCTTGTTTAGTAAGTACAGGATATGCATTATATGAGCAATATCCAGTGGTGGAAAGAGTACTGAAAAATCATACTCAAGTAAAAGTACCATTACTGTAGTAGAGTAAAAGTATCTGTAGTAAATATTCCTTAAAGTTTGAGTAAAAAGTACACCTTTTAAAAGTACTCAAGAGTAGTGAGTAGTGATTATTACACTGTGAAAAGTGGATGCGTTTACAGAATGTTACATTTACACATCCCTGCACAAACAACATGTAGTGTATTTAGGGATCTTCCTATTTTCGTTCCTTCCTTCCAACCTCCTTCAATTATTTGTTTGTTCTCTCCTTCCTTCATTCATTTGTTTGTTCCCTCCTTCCTTCGTTCACTCGTTCGTTCATTCATATTTTTGTTCCTTCCTACATTAGGTCCTTTTGTTCATTCATTCATTTGTTCGTTCGTTCCTTCCTTCCTTAGTTTGTTTAGTCCTGAAACTAGGTGCCATATAGTGCTTTTGTCAAATGGTGCTATATAGCACCTATATTTTAAGGTGCTCATAATGTTACTTTACTCTTTCCGCAAATAAAGCCAGCATAAGAGTTATGAGAATTAGCTATAAGAACAAGTGCTTACCAGTAGTATTGGTGCTATATAGCACTTTAAACCCCCCAAAGAACCACTGAAAAACCTTTATGGTGCTTTAAATGTTCTTTACACAGTAAAAGTGCTATATAGCACCCTGACCACCTTAAAGAACCACTGAAGAACCACTGAGGAACCTTTATGGTGCTTTAAAGGTTCTTTATACAGTAAAAGTGCTAAATAGCACCTCAAATATCGCAAAGAACTTCTGAAGAACCACTGAAGAACCTTTTTTTTTAGAGTGTACAAGTCCACATTTTTAAAACTACTCAGTAAATAACAACTCCTGAGCAAAACTACTCAATTACAGTAGTTTGAGTATTAGTAATTAGTTACTTTACACCACTGGCAATATCAGGTGAGAAGTACTGTGATATGGCTGCATTTCAGCACTGCTGTTATCCAAATGCTGATATACAGCAACATTGCAGTGCTACTTGTGTGATATCATGTCTAAACAATGGTTTATTTAAACGTAATTCAAATAAAAAAATAAACTAAATTAATTATAATAACCATGGAGAGTCTCAATAACACTCTGTTATGGATTTACTGCTAAAGTTGACTTTATTTACAACTGGGCAAAAGCCACTGCTTATTATTTGTTTTGAATAAAGCTGGAAACTTGTAACCATTAACTTCCATATTGTTTTTTTTTGTTGTTGTTGTTGTTGTTTTTTCAATTGTTACAGGTTTTCTGTTATGGATAAAAGAGTACTAGAAGGATCCAATATGCAAGTAAAATAACTTTATTGACATGGTCAATAAGTAAGGAAACAAAGTCCAAAATGATAACAAACAAACAAAGATATATCCCACTCAAATGGGGTTAGTAGAATAGGCAGGAACGTATAGCGCAGGGGTGACCAACCCTGCTCCTGGAGATCGACTGTCCTGCAGATTTCAGTTGCAACCCATATCAAACACACCTGCCTGTAATTTTCTACTGCTGTTCAGGTCCTATTTAATTAGTTCAGGTGTGTTTGATCAGGGAACTCAGCAGGAATGTTGATCTCCAGGAGCAGGGTTAAGCACCCCTGGTATAGCGGCTCTAGGTCTTAGTCGAGTCTCCACACCAGTCCTGAACACAGACACATCAAGACCAACAACGAACTGACAGGAGACAAGAGACGTGCTGTCCAGATATAGCAGTGATAACGAGTCGCAGCTGGCAGGCTGATCAGGACAGCAGAGCTCTACATAGCACATGACATAACACTGATGTAACAGACACATGTGGAATACCAAAACAAAACAAAACCATGTGACCAAACAGACACTCAGGAGTGCGCAAGTTTTCATCTATCCAAAATATCTGCTTTTGTGTTCAACAGAAGAAATAAACTTACAAAGGTTTAGAACCACTCGAGGCTGAGTAAATAAGTGGGTAACACTTTATTTCAATGGTCCATTTGAGTATTAGTAGACTGTGTACTTAATATCTGCTGATACTGACATTCAACAGACATTTAACTGACTATAAGAAACTTTGCAAGTACATGTCAGCTTACTCTAACCCTACCCCTAACCTCAAGTCTAACCCCAACCTAAAAATCTACTTATAGATTAGTTGCAATGTAACTTAAATTCGACAAACTGACCATCAAAATAAAGTGTGATCCGTTATTGCAATAAATCTTTTGTTCAAATGATTCAATTAATCACAACACAGTTCATTTCTTTAACCAATTCTGTGATTTGAAGAATTGTTCAGGATGCTGCCTTTAGCACAATATGTTCATAATCAATCCAAATAGATGACCTAAAACTAACAGACACCTAGAAGACAGACAATCTATTGATGTTCAGTCTTTTAAGCCACCATTTCTTTAACAGGGAGCATAAAAACGGCAGGGGCAAAGAATAATAATCATGCAAGTTATGAATATTCATGCATAATTCATTTAAACATGATGAACGTTCCATTATCGCACTTCTGCTGCTTTTATCAGGCATCATGCTCCATAAAATGAAGAACTCAAGGCCACAAATATACAAATTAATTGTTGAAATGAGTGAATCAAAGCTACAGAGAAAAGGAGAGTGAGAAAAGAGTGTACTCTGACCTAATTTCGCTTGACGCACGCTGGATATGACTGGTTTGGATTGAATTAAGTCAAATACTTGAAAAAGAGTTCTGTTCACGGTTGGTAAGAGATTAGACAGTTCTATCTAAATTTTTTGCTGCATTGTGGCAACAATTCTCACCAAGAGATCTCAAATTGTACTCCAACAACAATAGATTTGACATACTGCTAGCATACCATTAGCATGTTTTTGCTGTGATTCACTCCTAGCATGAATTAAGATACCATTAACATGTTTTGCCACAGTTTTGCACACTGCTAGTATGGATTAAGGGACCATTATGAAGTTTTACCAAGTTTTAGCACATTGCTACCATCACTTAGCATTTTAATGCTATGTTTCTAACATGTTTTAGCAAACAGTGAGCATGTTTTCAGCATCATTTAACACACTGCTTACATCATCTTGGCATGTTTCTAATTCATGTTTTAATACACTATTAACATAATTTAACACAATATCTGCATGTTTATATCACACGCACTAATAGCAAGTTAGGACATTGCTAGCATGTTTAAACCCACTGCCAGCATGATTGATGTAACACATTGCTAGCATGTTTATAACATGATTTAACACATTTCTTGGAAACATTTCTAGGAAACATGAAACAGTTTTAGCACATTCCTACCATAACTTAGCATTTTAATGCTATGTTTCTAGTATGACTACTAGCATGTTTAGCACATGGTCATCGTGTTATCAGCATCATTTAACACACTGCTTACATGATCTAACAAATTGTTAGCATGTTTCTAATTCAGCACATTGCTAGCATGTTTCAACCCACTGCCAACGTGATTGATGTAACACATTGCTTGCAGATTTATAACATGATTTAACACATTTCTAGGAAACATTTCTTGGAAACATGTCTAGGAAACATGAAACAGTTTTAGCACATTCCTACCATTACTTAGCATTTTAATGCTATGTTTCTAGCATGTTTTAGCAAATAGTGAGCATGTTTTCAGCATCATTTAACACACTGCTTACATGATCTAACAAATTGTTAGCATGTTTCTAAGTCATGTTTTTATAAATTATTAACATAATGGAACACAATATCTGCATGTTTATATCATGCACACTAATAGCATGTTAGCACATTGCTAGCATGTTCAACCCACTGCCAATGTGATGTAACACATTGCTAGCATGTAACATGATTTAACACATTATAACATGATTTAACAAATTTCTAGGAAATGTGTCTAGGAAACATAAAACTGTTTCAGCACATTGCTATCATCACTTAGCAGTTTAATGCTGTGTTTCTAGCAGGACTACTAGCATGTTTTAGCACACTGTCAGCATGTTTTCAGCATCATTTAACACACTGTTTACATGATCAAACAAATTGTTAGCATGTTTCCAATTTGTGTTTAGTACACCGCTAACATCATTTAACAAGAAATAGGCTTGTTTCTATCATGCAAACTAACAGCATGTTAGCACATTGCTAGAATGTTTCAACCCATGTTTATAACATGATTTAATACATTTTTAGGATGTTTCAAACATGATTACATTATGCCTAACTGCTTTCATATTTTAGCACATGGCAAGCAAGATTTAACCAGCCTGATCTCACGAGAAAACGTAAGTATTTTACGTTTTGGCAGTTTAGTGGCTAATTCGTACGAATTCGTACGAGTTCAGTCGTACGAAAATGTACGATTTAAAAAAGGAGGCGTGGCACCTAACCCCACCCCTAAACACAACCGTCATTGGTTGATGAGCAATTCGTACTGAATGGTACGAATTAGATCGTACAAATTCATACGAATTAGCCACTTTTTAAAAAGTTACGAATTGGCCGTGAGATAGCGTTGGATTTAACACATCAACTGCTAGCATGTATCCAACATGATAATACCACAGTTTCCAAGTTTTAGCATAGGCCTATACTTCTTCCTTTACCACGCTAATGTGTAACATATTTCAAACAGACTGCTAACTTATTTCTAACATGATTAGACACACTAGCAAAAAAATGTAAAACAATGCTTGCATGCTACTACTATGATTTAACATACGTGTATAAGCACATTAAAAAATGGTTAGCATAACAAATAGATTAAACTACAAATAAGCCAAACCTCTATTTAATGCAGATTTATCATACATTTCTCTCCAAGAGAGTGTAGGGAATTATGCGAGTCCATTTTAGAAAAATTATAAGTCTGATTAAAAAAAAAAAGTACAGTTTAAATATTTGAGTCGAGTTAAAAGACTCTTGAAAGCTCTAGGAGGAGTTGAAGTCAGAAATTTAGCCTCAACAGAAAAAGAAGAAATAAGATTTCAGTAGGTCAACCATCTCAGAGTCTCCTGAGGTCTAAAAGAGAAACCCCTGAGCAATAAAGACACATCATCACCTGTGACATCCATCACATCTAATATAATATGATAATACGGCACAGCTAGATAAAACAGGATTACTTATTTCCTGCAGCTCCCCATCGCAGCCAGCATTCATCATTCTAAATTCACTGCGAAATCAAATCTGTTCGGATTCCTTCCCAAAAAAATCTCTGACGCCTTCGCCATTCCCATGATGCATCAGAAAGCTGTCATTTTTTCTCTCTCTTTCTTTTGCAGAATGTTGATGTTTTCTGGATGACATGTATCTGAAGAGATGAGGATAGAGCGGATTGGAGGGAGAAAAGCTGCGTTAACTTTTGGTTGTGCATTTCATGGTCAAAACAAAATGTTAGCATTGTGATTAAACATGCCAGCATGTGTTAGTCCATGCTAGTGGTGCGATAATTATGCTTGAAACATACTAGCAGTGTGTTAAAACATTTTGGCTGTGTGATAAATCAAGCGAGAAACATACTAGCATTGTGTTAAATCAGTAGTGCTAGTAGTGTGTTAAATCCTTTGAGCAGTGTGTTAAATCATGAAACAAGCTAGCAATCTGTTTAAACATCTTAGTAAGTGTGTTAAATCATGCTAGAAACATGCTAGCAGTGTGTTAAATCATGTTAGAAACATGCTAGCAGTGTGTTAAAACATTTTGCCTGAGTGATAAATCATGCTAGAAACATGCAAGCAGTATGTTTAAACATCTTAGTAAGTGTGTTAACTCATGCTAGAAACATTTAGCAGTGTGTTAAAACATTTTGCATGTGTGTTAAATCATGCTACAAACATGCTACCAGTGTGTCAAAAACATTGGCAAGTGTGTTATATCATGCTAGAAACATGCTAGCAGTGTTAAATCATGTTGGACAGCGTGTTAAATCATGCTAGAAACATGCTAACGATGTGTTAAAACATTTTATCAGTCTGTAAAACATGCTAGAAACACGCGATACATGTGCTAAACATGTCAACAGTGTACCTGATTACATTTGAACATTCTAGTAGTAATATTTTACCAGTGTGACTAATTATGCTAAAATGCTAGCAGCGTTTTAACATATTTTAGTAGTCTGTTAAATTGTGCTAGAAACAAGCTAGCAGTGTGTTAAATATTTTGTAAGTGTGCTAAATTATGCTAGAAACATGCTAGCAATTTGTTAAAATAATTTGGATAGTCTGATAAATTATGCTAGAAACATGTTAGCTGTTTTAAAACATTTTAGCAGTCAGTTAAATCATATTAGAAACATGTTAGCAGTGTTTTAAAACATTTTAGCAGTCAGTTAAATCATACTAGAACCATGTTAGCAGTATGTTAAAAAAAATTTGAAAGTGGGATAAATTATGCTAGAAACATCTTAGCAGTGTGTTTAAACACTTTAGGCAGTGTGATAAATCATACTAGAAACATGTTTGCAGTGTGTTAAAACATTTTTGGAAGTGGGATATATTATGCTAGAAACATGCTAGCAATAAGTTAAAATATTTTGGACAGTGTGATAAATTATGCTAGAAACATGCTAGCAATATGTTAAAATATTTTGGGAGTGTGATAAATCATGCTATAAACATGCTAGCAGTGTTAAATCATGTTGGACAGCGTGTTAAATCATACTAGAAACATGCTAACGATGTGTTAAAACATTTTATCAGTCTGTAAAGCATGCTAGAAACATGCGATACAAGTGCTAAACATTTCAACAGTGTACCTGATTACATTTGAACATTCTAGCAGTAATAGTTTACCAGTGTGACTAATTATGCTAAAATGCTAGCAGTGTTTTAAAATATTTTAGTAGTCTGTTAAATATGCTAGAAACAAGCTAGCAGTGTGTTAAAACATTTTTGGAAGTGTGATAAATTATGCTAGAAACATGCTAGCAATTTGTTAAAATATTTTGGACAGTGTGATAAATTATGCTAAAAACATGTTAGCAGTGTTTTAAAACATTTTAGCAGTCAGTTAAATCCTACTAGAAACATGTTAGCAGTGTGTTAAAACATTTTTGGAAGTGGGATAAATTATGCTAGAAACATGTTAGCAGTGTGTTAAAACAGTTTGGGCAGTGTGATAAATTATGCTAGAAACATGTTAGCAGTGTTTTAAAACATTTTAGCAGTCTGTTAAATCAAACTAGAAACATGTTAGTAATGTGTTAAAACATTTTTGGAAGTGCGATAAATTATGCTAAAACATGCTAGCAATATGTTAAAATATTTTGGACAATGTGATAAACCATGCTAGAAACAAATTAGCAGTGTCTTAAAACATTTTATTAGTCAGTTAAATCATGCTACAACATGCTAGCAGTGTCTTAAAATGTGTGCAGTGTGTTAAATCAAGCTAGAAACATGCTAGCAGTGTGTTAGAACATGTTGGCTATGTAGTAAATCATGCTGGAAACATGCAATAAATGTGCTAAAATGTGTTAGCAGTGTACCTAATTGCATGTAAACATGCTAGCCAGTGTGCTTCATGCCAGGGTGACTAACTGTGCTAAAATGTTACCATAATAACAACCATAATAACAAATGTTTTTTGAGCAGCAAATCCAACTGACTGATTTCTTAAGGATCATGTGAATGTGTAATACGGAACGGTTTTGCTCTGTCATGCGCATCTGCTAGCAGGACACGCAGTCACAATGATAAAAACTTGAAGACTTCAGAGGTCAAAAGGCAGCAGTGGATTGGTGTTTTGTCAGCCCTCTGCCATCCCCGGAGACTTGGTTTCATATGATTTTCACTGCTGGCTGAATTCAATGGATCATTGACCTGAAGAACCAGTCGAATGTACGACTGAGACCTTGAACAAGAGGGAGCACAAATCCTGCTCGGTACAAGGAAACACTGTTGGCCTTTTGAAGATATAAGACATATTAAACAAATGATAATAATTCTGTTTTTTTATATAAATTCAGGACAATTTGTGTATTTTAAAGTGGTAAAATAATAAATAAAAATACTAAAATGCTATTATGTTGCTTGAATGTTTTTTAAAGTTAAATATATTTAAAGTTAATAATTTATTATACATTGAAATTTATACATAAGCGTATCAATAATTAAATAAATACTTTTCACTTATAGGCCAAATTGTGTAATGTGTCTATTATTAAGCCAGCTGGAATGAAGTCTGCCACTGCAAAGCATTTTAATCTTCCACATTTCCTTATACGATTTATTAAATTACATCGTAATGGGATTTAAAACGGTGGAGACGGCAAATTAAAATAATGGCAAAGCTTTTCGAGGTCAAGTGCAAAGAGAAAAGCCTGATAACATTCCTTTATTACTTCATGATAACAGAGCTGTTCATAACATATTCATTATGACTTTTTTTTAGCAACAACTGACATTAAAATGACCTGAATCAATATAAAGACTACATCGATAACTTTATACGCCGAAGACCTTGTCCTTTCAATTTTACAAGCACCAGATAAGACACCTCAGGTTAATAGGGTAAAAAATAACTACCCAGTGAATTGATTACATGTGATTTTCATCACAAAATTGTAGGTTTAAATATGTAAAAGAGGCGTTATTTGAGTAAATATGTGCTAATTTGCTAAAAATCTAAACACTGGATGAAGTCAGGTTCAGAATTGATTTTTTATCTGTAAAATAAAATGTTTTATATAACCAGGGGGTATATATATGAACGTAACCCTCTGCCTTAAGCAGAACATAACCCATAAGAGTTCAGAATATAGATATGGATATAACTGGGAAGTTTGCTGTATGTAAGTGTAAGATGTAGGGTTCACTGCAAGAGATAAAAAGGTCACCCTTTATTTTGATGGTCCATTTGTTGAATTTAAGTTACATTGCAACTAATTCTCATTAGATTATAAGTAGACTGTTAGGTTTGGGTTAGGTGTAGGGTTAGTGTAAGTTAACACGTACTTGCAAAGTTTCTTATAGTCAGTTAAATGTCTGTTGAATGTCAGTATCAACAGATATTAAGCAGGCAGTCTACTAATACTCAAATGGACCATCGAAATAAAGAGTCACTGATAAAAACTGTGCAGAATGGAAAAGAAGTATTTAAAAATATAGTCTTCAAACAGACAAACTTATAAAGTGCAACAAAAGAAACACTTCAAAAAACACTCTACTTTTTAAAGACTTAAACAGTTGAGTTTTACCATTTTCCATCCATTCAGCCGATCTCCGGGTCTGTTGGGAGCACTTTTAGCTTAGCTTAGCATGGACCATAGGATTGGATTAGACCATTAGAATCTTGTTCAAAAAAATATTAGAATTTAGAGGATTTTGCAATTTAATGCTTGAGTTTTCTGTAGTTACATCATTTACAAGACAGATGGAAAATAAAAGGTTTCTATTTTCTTGGCCAATATGTCTAGGAACTACGCAGCAGGTACACAATGTAAGATGTTAACATTAGGTTAGATTTCTGAAACCAATGTCATATTGATGTTAAATACTGATATTTATTTGTCAGGTACAGCAACCAATATTTTACGTCTGATAGACGCAGAGCTTATTTTGTGTCGCAGACGAAAGTGAAGAGGGTTGGGGAGTCGCGGCAGAAAGTTATAGTGAACAGCGGACGTGGGAGGAGGGCGATTGAGGAGAGGGATCAGTAAAATAATGTGATCTGGATCTGGCATGTTCCGGCACAAATTAAGCCCTGGATACACATCATTAGTGGTAACATCCACACAACGTCAAGCTGTAACATCATTAGACCTTGACATTTGGTTTTATTTAGGTTGGATTGGAAAGTGACCAAAATCAGTCTGACGTTGGGTTCTGACATTAACCTGATTTTCATTTCCACCCAAAATGCACCGTCCCACGATGTTGGGGTACAATGTCAATCTGACGTCATGTTGACGTCCTCTGCCTGCTGGGTATTCTCTCATCC
Organism: Danio albolineatus; assembly: GCA_903798035.1. Lineage (NCBI taxonomy): Eukaryota > Metazoa > Chordata > Actinopteri > Cypriniformes > Danionidae > Danio > Danio albolineatus. The sequence continues at coordinate 208,723 of CAIGQQ010034696.1, forward strand.
TGGCATAATAATCGAGGAACTTTCCTGCTGTACCGTAGCTGCAGCAAACACAATGAAATTACACAGCGCCTGAAAGTAGTCGCTCTCTAGGTAACTAGTTAACAGTTCTGCAAAATATCATTGCACCTGCTGCAGCCATGGTACAGCAGCAAAGTTCCTTGGTTATAACGCTGAAATGAGAGTATAGTTCCTAAACATTCTGTATCAGCCTAAAAAGACTAATTTACTTTTGATTTTGTGTTATTCTTTATTCTTTTTCATTCTTTTTTTTTTTTTTTTTTTTTTTTTACAGGGACAATGCTCATTAATCAACAGTAAAACTGTAATTAAGCCACAAGGGCTAATTTAGTAGGACATGACTACAGAAGGGTCAATCTTTACATAGGAAAATCACTTAAAATCTTTTTTAAAAAATTGAGTGAGATGCTAATGGTCACTTCTAATTCAATGTTCTATGATAAGCTAAGAGTTGTCCAAGCAGACCGGGAGATCGGCTGAATGAATTCAAAAATGTTAAAGCTCAAGTAAAATGAAACTCAAAACTCAAGGAAATACCCATACCTGTCAACACTGGGATGTGAAAATAAGGCATAAGCCCACCATAATAAGTACATTACATACATTAGCAGCTAATAAATTAGCAAGTAATTTAGCTAATTAAAATTAGTAGCTATTTTAAAGAAATAGAATCAAGTTATCAAATCTCATTAACCCTTTTCTTCACTGTAAAGAGCAACGAATGAATCTGATTTTTTTATGATTTTTCGTTTGATTACATTAAATAACAGAGGTGTCACTTTAAAAATGCACACATCTAACATTATAATGAAGCATTCGATTGCTTTCCTAATGGTTTTTGCTCATTTAGGACAAAACTAGTTGTGTTTGAAAAAGACGTTATTATTATTAATTATGTGTATTTGTCTGTTCAAACCCAGACTTTCGCTACGCTTCAAATCGCATGTACAGAATCTGTTTGGGAAACAGCGTCTGTTTATCACTATGGAGCGCGTCAGCTGACAGTCACGCACCGCTTTATGACTGATTTGAGGATTGCACAGGAGGAGCGACGGAAACCTTAATGAAAAGGAAAGGGAATCCTGCCGTTTTTATATTTATTTATTTATAAATCTTCTTCATGTTTTCATGCCTAAATAAAATGAAAGCACAGAACACTCCGGTTACTAAGGTAACCCTCGTTCCCCGAGGGGGGGAACGGAAATGCTATGTGGAAAAATTCCACTATGGGGATTTCGTTCAGAAAGCCAATCATCTGAAAGAGTATGTAAACGGGCCAATGAAATGCCAATGAGTTGGCAGCTTCAGCTTGCGCAGCTGATGCTTGTTGCAATCAATTTGGCAATAAAAGCACAGCGATAGCAGAGCTGAGTATCCTTTTGAGCTGAAGAGACTTTCACCCCAACAGCTAAGGGGCATTCATTGTGGCAACGGAACATAGCATTTCCGTTCCCCCCCTCGGGGAACGAGGGTTACCTTAGTAACCGGAGCGTTCCCCTTCGGGAGGGGAACTTCAATGCTATGTGGAAAAATTCCACTATGGGGAAATGTATGGAAAACGCCACAATGAATGGACCTTACCTTGCCCCCGATGAGAGGTTAGCCAGGCTGAGTAGAGCGTGAGCGCACCTGCACCACCGGAGGCGCGGTCTTCCAACGTGTTCCCTGGCCCTAACTTGTCCCACTTCAACAGAAGATTTATGGATTTAGATATATTTTTCGGGAGTCGCAAATTTCTAGGAATTGATACGACAGTACGTTGGGAAAGCGTGCAGTCCCGATAGGGAGGACGCTGCGGAGGCCACCTGCTGCCCGAGTGGGGAGACTGGTGGCAAGAAAACATAAGGTCTAGCCCTGAAAAGGGGAGTATGCATATGAATATAAGATGGTTAGCTGTGAGGGAAGACACGGGTCCTGCCTGAGAAGGGGGACAGCATCGTGGCTAAATATGCATATGGGATCACCAGCGGGGATCGCACATAGCGGGCACCTATACCCAGAACGCGGGCTGACCAGCGGGCAGACCTACAACATAACGGGCTAGCGTCTGACTCCTCCGCTGAGTCAGATGCTGGGGGCCTCGGAGGAATCTCTGCAGGGCTCACCTAAGCGGGGAACTTTACTGACAGAGTAAAAAAGGCGCACGTACCTCCGTGTTAAGGAGAATGGCGCAGCAAGCGTGTTACAACACCTCACCGAGTGTTTCCCCAATCACCAAAGGTTACCTAATACCCTTGAGGAAACCGGCTCCACTCGCAGATTGTAGAATCTTGCAAATGTGTTAGGTGTCACCCAGCCCGCAGCTCTACAGATGTCTGTTAGCGAGGCACCGCGTGCACGCGCCCAAGAGGAAGCAATGCTCCGAGTGGAGTGCGCTCGCACCCCTGGGGGACACGGCTCACCCTGGCTTTGGTAAGCGAGGGAGATGGCATCCACTATCCAGTGGGCCAACCTCTGTTTTGATACGGCACTTCCCTTCTGCCGACCACCATAACAGACGAAGAGCTGCTCAGATGATCTAAAGCTCTGAATGCGTTCCACGTAAATTCGCAAAGCGCGAACTGGACACAGCAGATGAAGGGCTGGGTCTGCCTCCTCCGTGGGCAGCGCTTGCAGGCTCACTACCTGATCCTTAAACGGTGTGGTAGGAACCTTGGGCACATAGCCGGGCCGGGGTCTCAGGACAACGTGAGATTTAGCCGGTCCGAATTCCAGGCACGAGTCACTGACCGAAAATGCCTCCAGGTCCTCGACCCTCTTAATCGATGCCAACGCGACCAGCAGAGCTGTCTTCAGGGACAGAAATCTTAAAGATACTGATTCGAGTGGTTCGAATAGATCTCCGCGCAAGCTCGTGAGAATGAGGGCGAGATCCCAAGAGGGCATGAGAGGGGGCGGGGTGGATTTAATCGCCTAGCACCTCTGAGGAACCGGATGATGAGGTTATGCCTTCCCACGGAGCCGCCATCTATCGCATCATGATGAGCGCAGATAGCGGCCACGTAAACTTTCAGTGTGGAGGGCGACAGCCTGCTCTCCAGCTTCTCCTGAAGAAAAGAAAGCACAACGCTGATCTGGCAGTTTCGGGGGTCTTCTCTGCGAGAGACGCACCACTCAGTGAATAGACTCCACTTCAGGGCGTAGGCGCGCCTCGTAGAGGGGGCTCTAGCCTGAGTGATAGTATTAACCACCGAAGCCGGTAGGTTACCTAAGTCTTCCTCGCGTCTAAGGACCACACGTGGAGATTCCAAAGATCTGGGCGAGGGTGCCAGATGGTGCCCTGTCCCTGACAGAGTAGGTCCTCTCTCAAAGGGATCTGCCAGGGGGGGGCCGTCGCGAGGAGAGAGAGTTCTGATATCCAGGTCCGGTTGGGCCAGAGAGGCGCAACTAGCAAGACCTGCTCCTCGTCCTCCCTGACCTTGCACAGTAACTGCGCGAGCAGGCTCACTGGGGGAAATGCATACTTGCGCATGCCCCGAGGCCAGCTGTGGGCCAGTGCATCCGTGCCGAGGGAGCCCTCGGTCAGGGAAAAAAAACAACTGGCAATGAGCGTTCTCGGAGGAAGCAAACAGATCGATCTGGGCCTCCCCGAAGTTCGCCCATATCAGCTGGACCATCTCGGGGTGGAGTCTCCATTCTCCTGGACGTAGAGGCTGCCGTGAGAGCGCATCGGCTGCACGGTTGAGCTCGCCTGGAATGTGAATGGCGCGCATCGATTTCAGCCGCGGATGACTCCAGAGGAGCAGACGGCGGGCGAGCTGAGACATGCGGCGAGAGCGGATACCCCCCATACGGTTGATATACGCTATCGCCGCCGTGCTGTCCGTCCTGACCAGCACGTGTTGGCGCTCCAGCACCGGAGAAAAACGGCGGAGAGCGAGAAACACTGTCAGCAGCTCTAGGCGATTGATGTGCCAATGCAGCTGGATACCTACCCACAGGCCCGCTGCTGCATGCCCGCAACACACGGCCCCCCAGCCCGTGCTGGAGGCATCTGTTGAGACAACAACATGCCTGGACGCCTGTCCCAGAGGCACACCGGCCTGTAGAAATGAGGGGTCGTTCCAAGGGCTGAGGGTGCGGCGACACAGCGCAGTGACAGTCACCCGGTGTGTGCCCGCGTGCCATGCGTGTCTGGGGACTCGATCGTGAAGCCAGTGCTGAAGTTGTCTCATATGGAGTAATCCGAGTGGCGTGACAGCGGCTGCGGATGCCATATGCCCCAGGAGCCTCTGAAAAGATTTCAGGGGGACCACTATTTTGCTGTCGAACTCTCTCAGACAGTTCAGCATTAGCCAAGCGCGCTCCCCGGAGAGGCGCGCTGTCATGGTGACCGAGTCCAGCTCCAACCCGAGAAAAGAGATCCTCTGAACGCGGGCGAATTTGCTCTTTTCTCGGTTGACCTGAAACCCCAATCGGTCGAGGTGGTCGAGCACCTTCTCCCTGTGCATAAACAACTGTGGGCTAAAATCAGCCAGTCGCGAGAAAATTGAGTATGCGGATGCCCGCGAGCCGAAGGGGCGCTAGGGCACCCTCCGCGAGCTTGGTGAAGACCCGCGGAGACAAGGAGAGCCCGAAGGGGAGGACCTTGTACTGCTAAGCTCAACTCTCGAACGCAAACCGCAGAAACTGATGGTGGCGTGGAAGAATGGAGACATGAAAGTACGCGTCCTTCAGGTCTATCGCTGCAAACCAATCCTGAGGACGAACGCACCAGAGGATGCGCTTCTGCATGAGCATCTTGAATGGAAGCCTGTGAAGACACAATTCAAATGCGCAGATCTAGGATTGGCTATAACCCACCTTTCTTTTTTTTGGCACGATGAAGTACGGGCTGTAAAACCCGCTCTCCATCTCGGCTGGAGGGACCGGCTCTATTGCATCCTTCGCCAGGAGGATAGCAATCTCCTCTCGCAAGACAGGGGCGAACAGGGGCTGACCCCGGTGAAATACATACCCGTGAGCTTGGGAGGCCGTCTCGCGAATTGGATCGCATAGCCGAGTCTGATTGTGCGTATGAGCCACCGCAAAGGGCTGGCCCGCGCTAACCAGGCAGGCAGAGCCCCCGCTAATGGCTGCATCGCAACAATCGCTGACGTACCTGCAGTGGGGCAGCGCGGAGTGGGAGCGCTGATCCGGGAAGCGCTGGGGTCCCGCGGAAAAGCTGGAGGCAAGAGATTCACTCCCACCTTGCTCCTATACTCCGGGAGGAGTGGGAGAAAGGAGCCCATCCTCCCACAGCTCATGAGCCACTGGCGAAATGCACCGACTCTGCGAGCCAGAAGGCATAGCGTCCCGGACTGGCAGAGTTCGGGCTGTCACATCCGAGGAAGTGGAAAAGTGCTCCTTCATTGAGCCCGGCCCTCCACCGGGGAAAGAGCAGCTTCCCTCTTCTCCAGATGACCCGTCTCAGGGACGCTTCGTGGTCCGTTACCGGACTTAACGGCGCCCTGGGCGGGGCGGGCGGCCTGATTACGAGGTGCTCAACGCTGCCGCTTCGCCGGAGGCATAGACGGGGCAGGGCAGCACTCGCAGGCGGCCGCCCTCGGCGAGGAGCAGCAGACGTGGATAGCTCGGTGGGCTGAGCGGTTTTACATACCCGCCGATAGATGACCTCATCTGACTGCTCTCTCACCGCCTTGAATTCCTGGGTGAATTCAGACGGTGTCGCCGAACAGGCCAGCCTGGGATATGGGGAAGTCAAGAAAGTGAACTTTGTCGACTCCGTGCATACCTTTTGCCAGGTTTAGCCCAAGGTGGCGCTCCTGGACCACTAATGTGGCCATCGTCCTTCCCAGGGCACACGCAGCGGACTTGAGATCCGTGGAGCTCAGTCGGGTGCGGTGCGGGGCTCTAACAAGCCGGGGTCGGAACCACTCTCGTGCAGCTGGGTCAGCGCGTGCGCATATCCCCTAGCGTGCAAGGTGGAAGCAGCCTGGCCCGCAGCTGTGAGGGCTCTGGCTCCGAGGGAGGCAGAAAACCATCACGCCTTGGACGAGAGACGAGGCTGACTTCAGCAGAAAGAGGCACCACGCGGCCGCAATGGCACTCTCAATCTGGGGAATCAACTCGTACTCCCTGGCTGCTCCACCATCCAGGGTGGTGAGGTGGAGGCACACGCAGAACGGGCAGAGAAAGATGCCCTCTAAACTGCGTGAGCCCACTGCGCACGTCCGGGAAGAAAGGGATGGGAGGCCAGAAGGTCTTGCCTTTTTAATCCTCCACATACACCTATCTAGTCGGTCCGAAACAGCCCAGGAAAGTGCGATTATCATGTCTGTTTCTAGATCCGACACCGCGCTCGCTACCCCAGAGGGAGGGAGCGGGTTCGCATCCTTCATCAGACAAGGATAACCCACCTCCGATGCAGCGGTGGACATCTGAGCCTCGGTGTCATTAAGTGAGAGGGCGGCCATCCCAGGATGGATCGCTTCTCTCACTCAAAGCTTGGATGGAGCGCGTGGAGGAGCGAGAGGTCCACAGGCCCGAGGGCGGCGGATTTACTCCCACTGTAACCTTCAGATCTGCCCGAGTGCCCACCGCAGAGCGGGGGACAACTGGGGTGGGTGGCCCTTTTGCAAGAGCGAGCCGCGATCTTAACTGCGCAACAGACACGCCACCGCAGTGATGGCATGCACTGTCCGCGAGCACCGCATTAACATGCTGGACCCCCAGACATGCAACGCAGTGCTCGTGCCCATCATCCGAGGACAGGAAACCACCGCATCCAGAAACGCACAGTCGGAGCGCCGTCTTGAAAAAGACGTGCTGCACGACCGTGTTGCTCTTTTAGGATGCAACAATACATACCGCTCTGGAGGACCGGACCCAAAGAACGCCAGGCAAGGGAGAAGCCCAGCTCGACCGTCTGCCGCTGCGTGTCACACACTCTGGACCGGGAGAACGCTCTCGTTCACTCTCTCTGTGTAATACAGCTGGAGGAACCCTCATCGACTCTCTCAGAAGCTTTGTGAAAGACTCTGAAGCGAAAATGGATACTCAGCTCTGCTATCGCTGTGCTTTTATTGCCAAATTGATTGCAACAAGCATCAGCTGCGCAAGCTGAAGCTGCCAACTCATTGGCATTTCATTGGCCCGTTTACATACTCTTTCAGATGATTGGCTTTCTGAACGAAATCCCCATAGTGGAATTTTTCCACATAGCATTGAAGTTCCCCTCCCGAAGGGGAACTGACTCACATTTAAGAGAAAGGGTGCCCCCTGGTGGTTCAGCGATATGGGTTGCGTATAGGGAGGATCGGCTCTTTAATGTGCTTAGCCACTCTTCAGAGAAAGACTGAAAATATGGGAGAAATACAGGAAAATACCTTTACGGGATGATAGCGGGATAGAACTGTAAAATATGGGAGAATCCTGGAAAAAACGGGAGGGTTGACAGGTATGAATACCTATTCCCCAAATAAAAGGAGTATTTCTTTAAAAGTGTGTTTTAGATGTTTTCTTCATATCAGACTGAAATAAATACTTTATAAAAATGCCAAAAAAAAAAAAGAGCCCAAAATCGGATAGGAAAATCAGCAGTGTCTCACCATGATACTATCTAAAGTTTCTGGAAATATTGCATAAGTTGGGTGAATGGGAAACTGACTATATACTGTAAATGATTTTTGTGAAATTATTTGTCAAACCCAACAGTGTCTACTGTGTCTAATTTCTCTGACTTATGAGGTCTCTGGTATGTATTTAAATACTGTGATTGTTCCACGTTTGTTGTACTGTACAACGAGCTGGTCTCAGGCATGTAAATCATCTTTAACACAGCTGGAATCATTATACAAGAGAGCACTTAAAACTCATGATAAAAAAACCTCGGTTGCACCATCACTGCAACATCTTAAAAAAAAACATAGTCTCTTAAGTTTTGATGCTATTATTAAATATTCCAACATTTGTTTTGTTTTTAAAAATCATTCACAATCTTTCTGCTTCATCCTTAATTAATAAAATAAATAAATAAAAATTAATTCCAAATTAGAGAAAACATTGCGAATGACCAGCCTGGCTAATTCGTACGAATTCAGTCGTACGAAAATGTACGATTTAAAAAAGGAGGCGTGGCACCCAACACCACTAAATTGTACTAAATTGTACGAATTAGATCGCACGAGTTTATACGAATTAGCCACTAAATAAAAAGTTACGAATTGCTGTGAGATAGCGTTGGAATAACACGTTCTATGGTAAGAGGGGAATGTATAGTCCCAAGACGTAAAACCTGTTTTGGTCAATCTTCTTTTATTTATAATATAATTTTCTCCCAACAGAAATAGTCACATGTACAACTTATTAGATGTTTTCACGTCTGACTAGGAGGTGTTTTTTGTCAAATAAAATTTGTACACACTTAGTGAGATGTTTTGATTTGTCAGGGTTTTAGTTTATATGCGATTCTGCCTGTATGTTTTTAATTGACTTTTTAATTAATTGGATATTATTGTTTTAAATTGACCTGTCTAGGGACTGCACATGGAAAATAGCAATCCTGCTACAACCTGACACAATGCATCTTTCCTCTTAGGTTAATGTAATTTTTGTGCATTGTCCCTCTTAAATAAATAAAATCATTCCCTCATCAATTCATACAATCGGTCAGTAGCGTTTTAGGGTGGAGGTTAGGGGATCTGATATAGGGGAACTGATTTCATTAGCATCCAAGAAACGTGAATCCAAAACACATTGAAAGCTTCTTTTGTGAGCCCCTCCACCTCTTCCAGCGTTCCTTATGTAAGGTTAAAGACGATTCCCCAGGTGTGTTTTCAGAAAAGACAGGATATATTTAGCACACTGGAGCCGATCGCTCTCTCATTCTTGTCACATCGACTTCATCCAAGTTTCAGAGTCACTTCGACTGCCATATTTAGACCTGGCTTTGCTGTAACACAATCTATTTTAACACTGTCTGGAAGCTTTTAAAACATGGTGTCGTGACATCGCGACCTTAGCGAGCAAAATGCCAACAATGTCGAATCCAAGCAGATTAGACTGGAAACTCGCACACTGAAAAGCCTTCCAGGTTTGATCTTTAATTCCCAAAGGAATAATTCAGTGCTATTTCAGGATAGTGAGTGTGCGTCTCCGGAACAATATAACAGTGATACCTAATAATACAGTTTTGCTGGTAATTACAGAGCGCTTCAGGGTGCAAGACAGCCTCCCCTGTGTGTAAACGTGAGACGCTTCATTAAAGACGCAGGATACATCAGAGAGGATATTCCGCTAGCTTTTAAATAATATATCACATGGAAAGCGATGTAATCTTCCTGGAGTGAGTGGGAGATGAAGTGGTTAGAAACTAGCATGTGTGGTGGTGTTATGCGTGTAGTGCAGATGAACAACAGTGACTGTATTATTTTGAGCATTTATTAATAGTAGGATTGAATCGGAATGTGAAAAAAACAGCTTTATAATGGTAGATAAACTTCTCAGCTGGCACAGAACATCAACATGACGTCAGATTGTTGGGAAATTAAGATTGGGTTGACGTCAGAACACAACATCAGGCCGACGTTAGTGTCCAACCTAAAATCAACCACACATCAACGTCTAATGATGTTACAGCTTGATGTTACCACAATGATGTTTATCAGATGTTGGATTTTGGTTGTCATACCTGACGAATATATGTCAGTATTTGACGTCAATATGACGTTGGTTTAAGACGTTGACTCGACTTTGGATTATGATCACCAAATATGAATGTCATTTGACATCGTTATTCGACATCAAAATAACGTTGTCCTTAGACGCTGGCTGGAAATTGAATTTTCGTCATCTAACGTCACGACTTAAATCTAACCTAATATTAACATCTTATGACATTGTGTGCTTGCTGGGTTATTGCAGATTGAAATGTAAATAAATTTGATTGAAAACGGTTTGACAAATTTCAACACAATTTTATTGCAAGTCGTAGCTATTGTGTTGAATGAGCAGCTAATTGGTAAAAATGTGTTCAATCTGCAATGAATGCCCCAGTGATGATTCTGTCGTGTTTTGACGAGTGCCTTTTTTCAAATTTATACGAATTAATTAGCAAAAACTAGATCAGGTTGCGCAACTAATGTTAACAGAACTGTATATGACAGATGTGAATTATAAGTAGGAGTGGCTGCGGTTTTTCGTCAATTGGAAAATAAAATAGTACGTTTGTTGTCATAAATTTGTCTACATTTTCAATTTGCGAAGACAACACAGATAAAGTCATGCTGTGAAATCTAGAAAAGTGCGCCAAATTGTGTCAAAGGGTATTTACAGTGACAAATGTTCAGTGTGAGATTGTGTTTGGCAGATTTAAAATGGATAAAAATGTAAATGTAACTTCTCTGTAGGTGGCACTTACCGAAAAGCAAAATGACAGCTATGAAGATTTTTACAGTGTATTCACAAGGGTATTTATTATAGAAAAAACAGAAACAAAAAAAAACAAGAGACTTCAATACATTGACCACTAGAGATTAATCTAGGTTTGTGGATAATGTAGGTTACATTATCCACAAGCTGGCAACTAGCTCTCTGCAACTCTCACATGGTCGCCCACTGAAGCTAAGCAGGGCTGCGCCCGGTCAGTACCTGAACAAGAGACCACATGGGAAAGCTCAGTTGCTGCTGGAAGTGGTGTTAGTGAGGCCAACGGGGGGCGCTCAACCTGCGGTCTGTTTGGGTCCTAATGCCCCAGTATAGTGAAGGGGACTCTATACTGCTCAGTGAGCGGCGTCTTTCGGATGAGACGTTAAGCTCCTAGGTCCTAACTCTATGTGGTCTTTAAAAATTGAAAAAGAGTAGGGGTTTAACCAGATCTGCCCACTGGCCTCTGTCCGTCATGGCCCCAAATCATTATTGGCTTAATCAATCTGTCTCCTCTTCACCAATCAGCTGGTGTGTGGCGTGCAGTCTGATGCAATATAGCTGTCGTCGCGTGATCCTGGTGGGAGATCCCTCCCATTGTGTAAAGCGCTTTGAGTATATAGAAAGTGTATATAAATGTAGGAGGTATTAACTATTATTAAAAGCTGATGATCAAAATCAATACGCAAGTTTGAACTTTAATGAATTCATTTCAATAGTATTTTTATGCATAGATTTTAACGGTAGTTGAAAACATTGAGTAATTAGGCTAAGACATTACAGGCATCTTAAGCAACTCAAACATTTTCTATTGAGTGTTCCTCAAATTTTATTCACAAAAAATGGCTGAAATGAATTAATCAACCCCAAATGACATTTTCATCATCATTAACTCATACTCAATACATTCTGAATGTGTGCAACACATTCAACTTAGGAGCATAAGACATTTTACAGAAGGTTTTGTCCAGAAATTAAAAGTCAACAATGATTTAACCCTATATGACTTCAATTGTATAATTTTAAAAAATCGAATTATCCCCACGATAGTTTTTTTTTTTTTGCTTCACAGATGATAGAAACACCTGCAAACATCCCTTTTACCAAATACTAAACACTTCAGAGGAGTTCAGAGTGTTTTGAAAATTATCCCTGAAACCGTGAAGAGGTCAAAAAAATCATGTTAAAAAATGATGACAAATTGACTTCTTTAAATCGATTTGAACACAAAACCAACCATAAAAACCTAAGTGTCTTCAGACTTCCTGTAGATAATAATGCACCGGTTAATGCTCTTGTTAAAACACCCATTACTCATGCTAGTCATAACTCTAAGAAGAGTAATGGTCTTTACTCAATTAATACCGGAGAAGCTCCACTGATCTCCACAGACCTTTCCCTATCACAACCGGAGAATGAACGTCGACAAGTCGAGACGATAAATAAAGTCAAGAATCACGACTGCACCTCACGGAAACATCCATTTCATCAAATATTCAAAACGCTAATACAAAATCAATTGGCTCAGAAACAACACGAGGAATGAGAAACCGCGTCCTCCACATTAAGTTCAAGAGTTTCGCCATTAATTCAATCCCTCTTCCCCTCAGAGGAAACAAGATGGTAATAATTGAAGCAAGACTGACGGGATAAAAAAGAGAGAGCGTTTTTTTTCTTCTCCACAGAACACCACAGGTCAAAGTTAATATCAATCCCACAAAGCAGTAATGAAAAAAGGATTAGAGTGGGAGGAGGGGGAGACGGAGAGAGAGACAGAGCGAGAGAGAGAAAGTTTGCCAGGGGTGGTCTTGTCTTACCGCTGATGCAAAGGCTGAGAGAGCACAGACTCTCCTCGCAGGTCTCCGGGCTCTCGGGCTCCCAGTGAGACCCTCGTTCCCTTTTCCTGGGAGACATCTGTCTTACGATGTTTAAAACCCGGTTCACTCTATCCATCCTTCCCTTCGCTTCGCCTGACCGAATGTCCCACGATTCCAGTCCAACGTGTCACATTAGACACGGAGACTCTTCTGAACGAGGAGACACTCTGGCTGCTGGGATGCTACAGTTTTCGTTTGATTTCTTTTCTTTTTTTTTTGCAACAAGCCAAGAAACGGGAACAGAGGGGGGGAAATAAATAGAAATATATCCCAGTTTGCCTCTCTCTTTCTCTCTCACTGTGAAGCTTTATCCCACTGCTTCCACAGCACAACTAGCAGTGAGTTGATCTTTTTTTTTTTACCTCCCTCCCTCTATCCAGCTTGCTCTATCCAACTCGCTCACTCTTGCTTTCATCTTTTTTTCACGAGGGTCCTCTCTAATCAGCTAATAATACCTCATTAAATTTGGGAGAAATGAGAGGGGGGTTAACCTTAGTATGGAGGACGGACCAACTGTGAAGTGGCCACACAGAACGGTAGACCTACCTTGACACCGTCAAAACGTCCAATTGGTGTTTTGAAGCATTAGGTCTGTTAGCTTTGAGGCTACAAATATATAATAACAGAGGTACAATCTGGGCTTATATAGAATATAATATATAGGTATAGTCAAATATTTGACCACTTAGAGTTTTGTAACTTTTATTCTAGGTCTGTTACCTGTGAAGCTACCAATATTTGGAGATGGGTCTGGATGCAGTGCAATCTGAGCTGCATCCAATGCTTTTTAATGTGCTCACCTAACCCCACCTCTGACCCTACCTGTCACAGTGATGTCACTCGCTCCATTGAGTGCGTTGTGTCTGACATTGCATCGCTGAGTGATGCAATCTCAGCTTGCATCATAAAGGCTGCATCCAGATACTATTGAATATTTGTTGAAATACTACTTAAAGTTAGACTTTTACGAGATCTCTCCATATTTCTTTCTTGGAACACTGACTAAAATAATTGATGATGTCATCTTGCAATTTGGCAAGTAACCAAGTGAAGTTTATTTATAAACTAATTTCGAGAGAATCACGTGCAGATGATTGCTTGCAGCTGGTCCCGCATTATTCAATTTAGGATGCCCCAATCAAACGATTCCTAAGCCACTATAAATACCTTAAGCTCCATATCACAGCCATCTTCGTTTTGAAGAATCCCCCCTTCCTCCCCTACTGGTGGCCCAGTGGTTAGCACTGTTGCCTCACAGCAAGAACGTCACTGGTTCTTGTCCTTACCAAGCCTGCTTACGTTTCTGTGTGGAGTTTACACGTTCTCCCCGTGCTCACGTGGGGTTCCCCGGTTTCCTCCCACCGTCCAAAAACATGGAACTTAAAGGGCACCTTTGATAAAAAAATCTACTTTTTAAGCTGTTTGGACAGACATATGTGTAGGTATAGTGTATAGAAGGTCATATTGGGGTGATATAAACACACCCAGTCCTTTTTTTTTTTCAATTTAACAACATAAAAACGGTGGACCAATTGGAGCGGTATTGAGACCGACCGCAACTTGACGTAGGAGTGTGGTCCCCCCGCCCACCCATATTGATTGACAGGCTCGCATTACCATATCCTCAGTTTGTTGTTCCACGTTCGCCATTTTCTTAGTGTGAGTCGAAGTGATGCCACCAAGGGAACACCCTTGCACTGTTTTTGGATGCAAGGCTCAACACAAGAGCCTTCATCGTCTTCCTGGAAATGAGCAACAGAGGCTTAAGTGGCTTAAGTGTTATCTTCAATGATCAGGTGCTTGAAAACGTACCTAAACTGTCGTGTGTTTGCGCTAACCATTTTAGCGCAGACTGCTTTGAAAATGCTGGACAATTCCACTCGGGATTCGTGAATAAATTGTTTTTGAAAAATGGATCAATCCCAACAATCCGCGATCCTTTTTGCATATAAATCATACTAATGCAGTGTTTATCTTAGTGGATATCTTTATGTCTTGTCTGTATTTGTTTGTAGAACTCTGATATGGCGAACTTAAACGCATTACGGATGATGCATGCATCATTACATGGCGGCTGTAAAACTGTACAAAGACATAAATGATTTTGTAACTACAACTCTGACACATTCTGGCTCATTCGAATTATTGATTCCTCAACAGTGGTCTCTGCTTGTTCTGTGTCCGAGTCCGGGTCGTACACGTACGGCTGAATGCTGGTCCTATCACTCATGTTGCTTCTCTCTGTCTGCCTGTGTTGCCGTACACAAAGCAGGGGCGCTCTTGGCTCCGCCCCTTTGTTAAGATTGGCGGGAAGTCGAAACTAATTTTCATGTGAAGCAACACACCCCTAAAACAGCGACCTGTGTACACGCCCCCAAAATTACACTTTTTAACACATTATAATAAAACAATCTGAATTGTGTTTTGATCTGAACCTAGACTGGCACACTCAGAACAACCATAGTAGTGATATAACATCTTTAAAAAGGGTTAATGTATGTGCCCTTTAAGTTAATTGACTAATCCGAATCAGCACCATAGACATGCTCATTCTCAGATGGCATGGTGGGCCAAATCAAAAGTTACTATGGGCCATCTTTAGCCCGCGGGCCCTAGTTTGGGCATCTCTATAAAACATATTGTTTTAATGGTTGAATGTGAAGTACACTGTTAAAAAAATAATAAAGGCCGTTAAATTACACAAATTTCCTTTAATTAAAATTTCTGGTAAACTTCTGTAATTGGTTATGTAATTATTTTACTATAAATGTCTGGCACCCTGGCTGTCGAAAAAAAACATAAAATATTTTGTTTTACAGTGTAGTATCTACTCAGATACACGATGCGACACAATGCCCCACACCAAACTTCCTGTTTAAACAAGAAGCTGATCAACATAGGAACAAAAACTGACCTTCTAACATTTGTAAAATAAAAATATTTGGGGCTAATGGCATCCCTGCCTTGCATTGTTTGGCATTGTTTTGCATTGTCCCGCCTCTATAAAACTCAAGCCACTGGATTGTTTAACCACCCACAAAATGACATTGCTAATCACTGACAAATGCAGCTGCTGGCAGCTGCGCCAACAAACAAACGTTTGCTGATGTGGCCCAAGAAGGCGTTAATCTCTTCATAATTCCCTTTAAGTCATTTTGGGAAAATCATCTCTCAAGAAAATGCCACATCACGAGTCTCTCCACAGCTGTTCGCTCTGCTTGCCTCCCACACAGAAGAGAGCGGCAGAAAGAAGAAAGCTCTTTAAATTAAGTATTAACGTCATTATGTTCTCCAGAGGCCGAGGAAACACCCACAGGACACAATGCTAATCCGACAAAGTGGCTACACGTGTACAGGAAGAGTTCATTACCTACTTCTCGTCAAAATAAAACATAGCGGGGCTCCAAAATCAAATCAGACAGGAAATGCATTTGATGTTGGGGGCTGAAAAAGAAAACTAAATATTTGTCATTTTTACGGAGAGAATTACAAAAAAAAATGCTAATTTTTGTCTTATGTTAATCAAAAAATGTTATCAACGTGTTATATTTCATGAGTTACCTCTAATCTGATATGATCAAATAGTGAGCATAGATTTTTGCTGTCTTGACTGAGGACATGGCTCGACCGAGGGAGTAAGAAATGTATTCATTTTCCTTCGGCTTAGTGTCTGTTTCACAGGTCGCCACAGTGAAATGAGCCGCCAACTATTCCAGCATGTGTTTTACCTCAGCGGATGCCCTTCCAGCTGCAACCCAGTACTGGGAAACACCCACACACACTCATATGCACACACATACACTACAGCCAATTTAGTTTATTCAATTGGCACATGTCTTTGGATTGTGGGGGAAACTGGAGCACCCGGAGGAAACTAACACGAACACTGGGAGAACATGCAAACTCCACACAGAAACGCAACTGAACCAGCTGGGGCTCGAACCAGCAACCTTCTTGTTGTGAGACAACAGTGTTAACCACTGAGCCACAATGTTGCCAAGAGTGAGATTTGTTATTCAAACATCATATATATGACAATGACATTTTTTGCTTGCGTTTTTGGTCGACGTTTAACGCCTCGTGACTAAATAAAGGGCGCCAGTGTGATCGTGCACATCAACGCACAAAATGCGTAAAAGCGTAATTTTATAAGAAACGCCTCATGCTCGTTTTTTTTGTTTTGACGCACCGGGTCAAAACCTTCTCCATCAATCAGATTGGCACTTTTGTTCACATGTACGGCGCTGCTGAAATTACAGTAAACACCCCTTGGAGGCGCTCAAGCGCAAAACTGTCAATGCGAGCGCACATTGAAGAAGATGCCCAGAGGCGATATGAACGTGGAGCTGCTTATTGCACTGGTATCTGAACAAAAAGTGCTGTATGATAAACGAGACACTGACATTGTTTGAATCGCCAGCGACTTCAACAAAGACCATAGAATCACTATTGATTGGTGATTCTAAGCTCTTTGACAACAAGCGTGTCAACTTTCTCTCTTCTTCTACTATGTTTTCTAGCGGGTAACAGAAGCTTAATGTTGAGTAGCACCACCCTGTGCACCGGGGTCTTTCTGTTTTCATTAAGCGCCATCTAACTGCAAGGAGTGATTTTGCATACTCTTCTGCTCAACACCAGTAAAAATTGTTTGGGTTTGAATGCAGAAATACGTCTCGTAAAATGCTGACGAAAAAACGCAAACGAAAAGCGTCCCGCTGTGTTCGAGCCTTAAGGTATTATCGTCAAAATGGAGTACGCATTTTTTGTATAACACATATACATACATTTGGGGCAGTTGTGGCTTAATGGTTAGGGAGTTCATTCATTCATTCATTCCCTTGTCGGCTTAGTCCCTTTATTAATCTGGGGACGCCACAGCGGAATGAACCGCCAACTTATCCAGCATTTGTTTTATGCAGCGGATGCCCTTCAAGCCACAACCCATCTCTGGGAAACATCCATACATTCTCATTCACACTTATACACTACGGACAATTTTAGCTTACTCCATTCACCTGTACTGCGCATCTTTGGACTTGTGGGGGAAACCGGAGCACCCGGAGGAAACCCGCGCAACCACGGGGAGAACATGCAAACTTCACACAGAAATGCCAACTAACCCAGCTGAGGCTCGAACCAGCGACCTTCTTGCTGTGAGGCGAACGTGCTACCCACTACGCCACCGTGGCACTGGTTAGGGAGTTGTAATGTGTAATTGAAAGGTTACAGGTTCAATCCCAGCAGGAATTGAAGATGGGGGAAGTGAAATAACCGCACTCTCTCCATCTTCAATACTCAGCTGAACAAGGCCCGTAAGCCCTAATTGCTCCCTGGGCACTGTAGTTGCCCACTGCTTAGAGTGTATGCTCACTACAGAGGATTTCGAATATAGGTAAAAACATACATGACATATCTTAGACTCCTTTGTTTTAAGTTTGCTTTGTCTCACTTCATCTTTATCATCCTTCTTCATGTGACCTCAATGTATCATCATGAGCCTGTTAGTTAATTAGTTAGTTAGTTAGTTAGTTAGTTAGTTAGTTGGGGAAATTAGGGAAATTTCATTTGCAGCATACACTCACAGAGACTTCAGGCATTTCACATTTGGCATATATATGTACATAAATACACCATTTAAGAACATGGAGCACCTACTTTAAATAAATATCCAATCTTCTAGCCATCAACTGAGGGAGGAAGAGTTTAAAAACTTAATTGCTTGGGGTATAAATTATCATTTTTTCCTATTTCTAACACACCTGGGAACACCGTATCGACGACCTGATGGCAACAATTGTAAGGTGTTTGATAAAGGATGTCTTTCATCATTGACAATCATGATAGCCTTATTTAGTACTCTTTCTTTGTATATACTATCAATACTCTTTAGTTTTATTCCCAACAACTTACTGGCTGTTGCTACCACCTTCCCCAGTGACCTCTTCTGGGCCTCAGAAGCATTTCCATACCAGCAGATTATACAAAATGTTTCAATGCTTTCAATAAAAGCACTATAAAACATGATCAACAATGAGTTGTCAACATTAAAAGACAATAATTTCTTTAAGAAGTACATTCTCTGTTGGAGCTTTTTTCTTACACAATCAGTCCACACATCCCACTTCAGTTTATTGTCCAACATCACACCCAAATGTTTATAATTTGTTACTGACTGGATTTGCTCCTCATTAATTAATGTAGGATGACTTTTGCTGTGTGTTCTCTCTCTAAAATCAATAACATCTCCTTAGTTTTAGGAATGTTTAGAAGAAGGTTTGAATTTTCACACCTCACAACTAAATTTTTGTTTAGTTTCGAGTTTTGTCAGTATGATTTTTTTTCACTCTCAAAATGCTGATACTTATTTACTTTTGTTTTATGTACCTAAGGACCACAATTTCAGCTAAATAACTTCAATGACAAAAGTCTCCTACATTGCAAGTGAGATATACCTTAAACATGTTAAACATTCAAACAGCATTTTTTTATTTCTGCAGATGATTTTCTGAAGAAAAAAGAAAAAAAATGCACAAAACATCATATTGTGAAGATTTTTACTGTCTATTTTCCAAATAAATATGAGTTCCTTCTACGTTTGCCTGCCAAACTCTTGTGGCTCAAACTGTCAGATCTGTTTTTGATAAATTATTCACAAAGAACATTTTTTGGAGAAATTAACTTCATAGAGAATCTTTTCCCACTGCACTTTAATGAAGAGGTAACACAGCTAGCTGATAGCATCTCAAACTACTAGCATCGTTATGAAATCTGACAGACATACAAATGGATATAGTTTTCTTCAGAAGTAACCGACTGAAGCTAACAATGCTAATAAAACTTAAGTAGCGTAAGAGAAGTGTTGCTGTTTTCAAAATAGGCTAGCAGTTTAGCGCTAAACGTTAACTACTAGTTTACCCACAGACGTCCCATATGATAGAAAGGCTAATTTAATTAAATCAGTTCAGTTCAGTTTGAGCTTCTGCCACCATTTTGCAGCTTATAAAAATGCTAATGTTTGCAGCATGAACAAGATTCACTCAAAAAAAGCCTCATTGTTGAATGAAATACAGTAGTTATACACTAAAAAGGCTTAAATATGCTACCTTATTTTCACTTGCAGTTAGCTGGCAAGCTATTGTTCTCAAAACAACAGTTTCTCAACTTTAAATGAATCGCTTGTAGCTTGTCAAGCTTAAAGTATCCTCCTGCAAGGCATATTGTGCATGAGTCATATGGACAACTTTTCTGGTACTTTTTTTGTCTCTGTTGGAGCTTGACAGCCACGATTCACATCCAATTTTATTGTAAAAGTTTCTTTCAAAAAGATATACTGCCTACTCCTTTTGTGATTCACAGAAGAGTGGAGAAAAAATATCACACAGAGTGACACAAAGGGAAGAAAATGATGACATTACCTTTATTTTTGAGTTTTATCTGTGTCCTAAGGCTAATTACTACAGCGATAACCCTCGACTTCAGCTCAGACATGCAAAAATGGTTTAATACGACTGCAAAGTGTAGCAGCTGAAATCGGTTTGGAAAGTAGAACACTGATTATAAATGCTTGAAAATCACTTTTTAAAACTCCTTTTTGCTGAGCAGCTGTTTCCTTTGAGTTCACCTGTCTCGCAAAGTTCTTCCTCTGCAAGAAAGACTGATCGGAAAATCTAGGACATAAGAAGCAGCATTTATCAAGACAAAAATGGTTTGCGCATATGGAAAATGTAGGCATTAGATATTCATTAACATGGGAAATGAATTATGAATTTGGGAATCTATCATTCACAACAACTAGATTTTATGATAAAATCTACACTTTATTTTATTGTTTCCCAATAAATCAGAAACGGGCTGGGGAGCAGCATTTTCCAGTCGATCAATAAAAAAATGTTGATCAGGTGTTACCCAAATAAGAATTTAAATGCATTATATATATATATATATATGTATATGTATATATATGTATATATATATATATATATATATATATATATATATATATATATATATATATATATACATACAAAATTAAAATAATTAAATAAAAATTGCATAAACTTATTCTGGGACATCTGAGACTTGGAATCAACATTTTTGTTTTCCTTTAATCTACAAATCTAAATAAAATAGTATAGGGTCAATAGTGACCCGATGTATGTAATAGTGTAAATACATTTTCTGTGTAACAATAATTCAGTATAGTATAACTGTTATGAACACTTTTCAATAGCTCTGCATTTATGCTTTACATTCGTCTTTGACTAAAACTAAATTTTAGTTTCATTCTATATACTACAAATGCCTTTTTTTTTTCAATTTTGCCCTAAATGACATCATTTTGTGAATATGACATCATTTTACTTGAATAAATAATAAAATTTTACTGAAACACTTAAATGCTATATATCAAAGGTTGTTTTTAACAGTATTAACATTTTCACAGATCTGTAAATCTAAATAGAGTTGTACTGTAACATACTTGCATACATAATATAAGTTGATTTGATCTTTTATGACATGGCAAAACTATTTCAGTTTACATGCTGAATAATTAATTCCTAAAAAAACTGTTTAAAACATATACAGTATAGTCAGAATTATTAGCCCCCTGGATTATTAGCCTGCCTGTTATTATTCTTTACCTAATTTCGGTTTAATGGAGAGATTTTTCTCAACACATTTCTAAACATAATAGTTTTAATAACTCATAATCACTGATTTATTTTATTTATTTTATCTTTGCCATGATGACAGTGAGTAATATTTGACAAGATATTTTTCAAGACACTTCTATACAGCTTAAAGTGACATTTAAATGAGTAACTTGGTTAATTAGGTTAACTAGGCAGGTTAGGGTAATTAGGCAAGTTACTGTATAACGATGGTTTGTTCTGTAGACTATCGAAAACAAATTAGCTTAAGGGAGCTAATTATATTGATCTTAAAGTATTTTTAAAAATTAAAAACAACTTTTATTCTAGCAGAAATAAAACAAATAAGACTTTCTCCAGAAGAAAAAATATTATCAGACATATTGTGAAAATTTCCTCTGTTAAACATCATTTGGGAAATATTTAAATAAGAAAATAAATTAAGTAGTAGTATAAAAACAGATGTCCTACTTTTAATTTTAGAGCTTTAAACCTTTTAATGAAATTAAACACAACACAAAGCAATTCTTCCCTCTCACACCTCTATACAATCCTTTCAATTTAACAGTAATGTAAACAGGAATGGAAAAAGTCTGAAGTAAACAGATATATCTACTTTCATGAAACAAAATTTCAATTAAAAACTATTGAAAAAGTGACATCTACAGTTTAACATCAACCTGAAACTAGCTGCATATACACTAGAAAATGAGCTGTGTGAACACTTGCATGACTCTTGAATCCACATGTGCCACATTGTTAACTGTATATGAGCTATTTTTGATTATAAATCCCATTTCAGATTTAAAAAATAAATTAATAAATAAAATAAACGATTTACTCCAGAGAATAACATGCAATCCTATGACATCTGACATACTTTCAAGAATATTTTTTAAAATAAATTGAATGATGCTTGTGATTTTTCAGACAAAACTGAGGTCTTGCTTATTGGACAAAAAAAGCTTTATACACAAAATATACTGTAGGATTTTCAATTCAGTCCTTGTCTTCAGTCAAAAATTTAGGGGAGATTTTTGAAGGCAACCTGTCATTTGAAGGCCAGGTCACAAGCATCTGTAAAACTTTTTCATCTTATACAGTAAATGTTGCCAAACTTTAATATATGCTATCAATAGCCCCTTTCAGACATACAGACTATTCTGGAAAATTACTGGCAATTTTCCAGAAAGGTCTGTACAGCATGTGTGAACAGGCCCTTTTTGAAAATACCGGTAAATTCGTTCCGGCTATTTTCCAGAAAGAGCAGTTGTTACATTACCGATAATTTGCCTGAATGCTGCGATGTGTGAACGCAGATGGAAGATTGCCGGAAAGAGCGCGTTCACGTCTAGAACACACTGACATGAGATGTCTACTCCAGCCAATCAGAACATTCAGAAGCATTCCCTTCCGCATGGTTTATGAAAATAAAAGACTTTTTCCAGACACATTTAGCAGCTAGATGTTAGTTAGATAACGTTTTTATGTTCCTTCTAATGCCAACTGTGTAAAAAAAAGACGACAAAATGCTTATGACAAGCCGCTGTTTGTTTACCTTCAAGCTCTGCGTCTTTCAGTTGCGTGACGAGTCGCACTTGCATTTGAAGTAGCCGGTGAGCGCCAGCACACAAACATATAATGCACATCTTGACATGTGAAAGTGTTTGTTTTTATCGAGGTTGTTCACAATACTTATCCATCCACAGAGTTTGTAATAGTCAAATGTGTACAAATACAAGCGCAGCAGTTTAGAGCTCATTTCTGGGTAATGATGACAGAATTTACTGTTTTTTTTTGGAATGGATGTGTGAGCGGTCTATTCCGGAAAATTCTGTAACATCCTTGCCTGTGTGAACAGCGCTTTCTTAAGTTTACCGGTTAAGTCGTTCCGGTAATTTTCGATATATACTATCAATGTCTAATGTGGTAAAGCCAACGCTATCTCACTGCAATTCGTAACTTTTGATTTAGTGGCTAATTCGTATGAATTCGTACGATCTAATTCATACAATTTAGTACGATTTGCTCATCAACCAATGGCAATTGGGTTTAGGGGTGGGGATTGGATTTTTTAAATCGTACATTTTCGTACGACTGAACACCACTAAACTGGCAAAACATTAAATGCTTATGTTTTCTCGTGAGATCAAGCTTGGTAAAGCTTATTCATGCTTTCATGACCTCTCGATTAGATTACTTTAACGCGTTACTAGGCGGTTGCCCTGTTGGCGTAATTAACAAACTTCAGCTTGCTCAAAATGCAGCTGCTAGAGTGCTTTCCAGAACAAAGAAATATGATCATATTACTCCAGTTCTTTCATCATTACATTGGCTCTCTATTAATCACTGTATACATTTTTTTATCTTATCCACTACCTACAAAGCCCTGAACGGCTTAGCTCCCCAGTATTTGAGGGAGCTCCTGTTGTATTACAGCCCCCCATGTCCTCTATGCTCAATAAATTCTGGATTATTCCCAGAATGTCAAAATCAAGTGTACGTGGTAGACCTTTCTCATATCTGGCATCTAAACTCTGGACCTTTTGAAGGTTTTGGTGAATATGAGGGTGCATAAATGAAGACTGAATGTTTATTTCTGGGTAAATATCTTTATAAGGAGTTGTGCAATGCATGTATTATTATGCCCTGATACAACCCAGTCAAATCAGTCCTTAAAAATACCATCTGATCTGCCTTATTTCAGTCACAAACCACCTTTAAATAGCTGCCATGCTCCCGTGGAGTTCCCATATGCTCGTGAAAGTGAGGGCAGAAACAGAGTTTGCCAGTTTTCTTAAATTGTCATACTTTCAGAGTTTTAACTGGGTCAACTGTGTGCTGAGGAAAGATAATGCAGTTCCTTTTCATCCCTGACAGAGAGAGATGGAGAAGAAGTGCAAGAGAGAAAGAGAGAGAGAGTGTCTGTATGGCTACATCTGAGCGGGGTAAAAATGGGATCAGTCAGTCAGCGCACACACATAACTGCTCACACACACACACACACACACACATACAACTAGCACCAAACTAAAGAGGACCAGTCAAAGCGATTCCCTGTGGCATATTAGAGAAGTATGATATATGGTTTTGGAAGGATGTTCAAGTGTGTGTGTGTGTGTGTGTGTGTGTG
>CAIGQQ010034696.1:232776-252890 GCA_903798035.1 Danio albolineatus
TGTGTGTGTGTGTGTGTGTGTGTGTGTGTGTGTGTGTGTGTGTTCATCAGATTCTCCCTTGATCGTCTCAGATTACACTCTATGCCGCCTGAGAAATAAAATCTTCTCTAAAAGGGAAAACACATAGCGATACTGCTCCAAATCCTACTTAACTGTGTTGTTGTCTGCGATGGCTGCATACAAAGCTTCTGAAGAAACCTAATAAGTAACTGATTTTAAAATCGTTTCCATATACTAAACATAATCTTGGGTAAATAAACATTAGTGCAATCACTTCATCGAAAAACATTCACAATTAATTCCAATACAGCAGTCTGATGTTAGCTTGTTGCTAGGCTAAGTTTGCTAAGCTAATGGGAAATTGCTGAGAGTTATTTCAATATGTTGATGTACTTCCAATTTAAAATGAATATTGAGTAGGGGGCGGGGTTTTTTGTGCATTATTTACTAATAGCAAACTAATGGTAAGAGATAGGGCTGCACGATTTATCGTTTCAGCATCGATATTGCAACATGCGAGTTTGCAATAATCACATCGCAGGGTTCTGCAATGTAGTCAGGATTATAGTTGACCAGTTTATAGCAACAGTTAATAACAGAGTGGAGTCATTTCTTATTTTAAACTTACGGTTTATTATTTGCATGTGTTCTTAAGACCTGACTAAGAGTTTTAAGCAAATTTAAGCTCTCTGGGTGCAATAAATAAAATGTTTGTAGCTTAAAGATGAATTGTACATGTAAACCCATGAAGCATTGCACTTTATGACCGGGTTCTGCCACTTTAGTCTTGTAAATTCTTGTTTTGGTGGCAGAGTCCAGACACTGGCTCTGTCTTGTCCTGTGTGTTGTGCTCGACTCGAGTTTTCTCGGGTCGAGCACTCCTTTTGTCATTGTGTCTCTGTATGAGTGGCAATTGTGAGCACGCTTGATGCGGGCGCGTGAGGTCTGGGCATGTTTGCGATTGCGCGCTCTCGTCCTGGTGTTTGTGTTCGTCTGTCCGCAGCGTGGTGTTTATTCCCAGTGTCACAGTTTAGTTGATTTCAGTTTCGATTGGTGCTGGGATAAAACATGCACGCCGCCGTCAGTCCTCTGTTGGTGTTGTGTTTAGCTCGTGGTGCATGTTTACATGCATCACATGCTTCAGTGTTGTCATGAACACGCAGTTAATGAGTTCTCTCATTGGCTGCGTGTTCTAGTCTTTACGTGAGCACATGGCTTGTGGTGTTTTCTTGTGTCATGTACTTTCCTGTCTGTTGTCTAGCCCCACCCACCCTGTTAACCCATTATTAGTTGATCATGTTCACCTGTTTATGTGTTAATTATTTCTGCTTCTATTCTCCTCCTGTCTGCTGTCCTGTGCCAGTTCGTCGTCGTTTTTAGCCCTGTCCTGTTTCCAGTCTTGATCCCTGCCAGCCTGCCCAGTTTAGTTTGTTTTGATTGTTTATTTTTTATTTAATGTTTTTCCCCTCAGTGTAAATTAATTTGCTGTTTTGTTTTGTTTTTAACAAACAAACCCATATTATTATTTGACTGCAATTAAGTCCTCCATCCTTTTCTCTACCAACAAACCTTGACACCTATAGGTACACTATGGGCATGCTTTTTCTTAAAGCGCCCCTTTGGTATAATTTTTTCAAGATAGGCCAAACCTACGCTAATTTTTTAATGTTCACACTTTATTTTGATGGTCCGTCTGTTGAATATGAGTTTCATTGCAACTAATACTCATTACATTACAAGTAGACTGTTAGGTTGGGGTTAGTGTAAGTTGACATGTACTTGCAAAGTTTCTTATAGTCAGTTAAATGTTGAATGTCAGTATCAACAGATATTAAGCAGACAGTCTACTAATACTCAAATGGACCATCGAAATAAAGTGCAACCTTTTAACATCTGGGTCAAATACTACATTTTACAACTGTGCTAAATCTTGTATGCTGCCTTAAAGAATGTTTGGCTTACATGCTGTATGTCAGTGCCAGATGAATGCCTGCTGTGCCAGCTTTATGCCAAATCTGGACCAGAATTCTTTGCTACATGGGTACTCTTGAACCCATCCATCATTGTGAACTTCAATTCAATACTTTTCCTGCAGTGCATTCTGGGATTGTCTTATTCACACACACACACACACACACACACACAAAAAAAATACATTCAATTCTGCCTTTTTGCGTAATTTTCTGTAAGATAAGGGAATACAATTAGGTTCTTTGTTCCTTTCAAGCCTTTGTGATGTGAGAACACGACACCCGAAGAGCCTAAAAAAAACCTTACCTACGGGCAGCTCATTTAAAAAAGATAGAAACTTTTCTTCAAGATTCAGAAGACAACTACACCATCAGCTTGTAACTTTTAATAATAATAAAAAAGTACAACATATTTGTCTTTCCCAGACTTTTCTGATCTTTGAGATAGACCATCTGTGTGTAAACTCAACATTGATTTTGGCACAGAATCAACACTGATACGTCGGCTTCGCTCCAAACCAATTTCAAGTCATGACAGGCTTACTCAAGACTCAAAGGCTTTTCTAAAGGATCGCCGGTGTTCTTGTTTAAATCAGAATTTCTGATTAAATACCGTTTGTTATAAGATTAGCCTAGTTAGATCTAGCTTTAAATGTGTTTAACTAGTTGTATTTTCATTCACTCACTTTCCTTCAGCTTATTTTCCTCTTTAAAATGGATTGCCACCGCTGTAATATTGGATTTATTTCTATTTCACATATGGAAATACACTGATGTATGCCCATATATGAACATATTGAATTGTAACTAATAAATGTGAAAAACATTCATTCATTTTCCTTCAACTTAGTCCCTTTAATCACAAGGGGTCGCTACAGCAGAATAAACCGGCAACTTATCCAGCATAAGTTTTACACAGGGGACGCCCTCCCAGCTGCAACCCAGTACTGGGAAACACTCATTCACACGCATACACTAGGGCCAAATTAGTTTATTCAATACACCTATAGTGCATGTCTTTTGGGAAACCGGAGCACCCAGAGGAAACCCACGCGAACACTGGGAGAA
Organism: Danio albolineatus; assembly: GCA_903798035.1. Lineage (NCBI taxonomy): Eukaryota > Metazoa > Chordata > Actinopteri > Cypriniformes > Danionidae > Danio > Danio albolineatus. Next base: position 235,815 of record CAIGQQ010034696.1, read on the forward strand.
TGTGCGAACTCCATACAGAAAGGACAACTGACCCAGCCGGGACTCGAACCAGCGACCTTCTTGCCGTGAGGCGACAGCGCTAACCAAATGGTCAAAAACTGATATTTTTGCAATATTTTGAAGTATATGTTGCATATGTGAATTGTTTTTTTATATGTGAAATCCAAACATGAACTTGTATGTCATCCAGTATATGTAATTTGAATATACTGACATACTGTATATCAGATTCTTTATGGGTTTACAATCATTTCAGGGTTTCTGCAGGTCATTAAGTCAAATTTAAGACTTAAGACCCTTTTAAGACTATTATGAATGAGATTTTAGACCTACACAGGGCTAAACACTAAGGATTTTTTGTAATGGACCAGCTGGACCAATGAATTTGAAAAAAACAAAACAAATGTAGTTATTTCTTAACCACATATTTTAATGTGTCAAAACAAGAAAACTCTATCTGTAAAGACTTTTTTCTACATAATGCTTCTTTTTTTTAAATGACACGTTTATCATTGTTAAAGTATATTTATTATGAATAAAACTACATGAATAATCCAAAATATATGTTTGTTAGCTTTTGGTCAAAAAGAATTGAGTATATCTCCTATTCAGCCTTATGAATTTCTATATAAAACCTTAAGTTTCATGCCTATTTATAAATATGATGTCCATTCACACCAAATAGTTTTTGTGTAAATGGAAGATTATGTAAAGGGATATATTGCCGTTATTATCATGAGGAATTGTGTAACTGTTTTTAGTTTTCTTTTCCTGATATATATATAATACAACAGTTCTGTCTGGTTCTTGAATCTGATTGGCTCTATGATATTTTGTAATAACAGCACTCGTACAGCCTCTTCACCCTTGTGCATTACTTAGAGGAGTAATACCTTGAGTATTACTCGTGTCTACCCATAGAAGAGAAAAAGTCAGCGTAATTTCAAACTACAGCTGATTAAATCATTATAAAACAGGTAAGTGACATTCTAAGTTGATCTCTCTCTTTTGTATGTTGTAGTGCCGTATTTATACCATAGTCTTTGCTTTGCTTTGGCTGTTTTGGGGCTAATTACTGCGGTATCCTGATCCCAAACAGAGAAACACTGGGAAATGTCTCTAGACTGATGGCATTTCATGACGTTCAGCTGTATCTTAAAATGTGGGCAAAATCACGTGTTTTTCATCACTTTAGACCAGTGGTTCTGAAACTGTGGTATGCGTACCACAAGTGGTACACAAGCTTCCTTCTATTGGTACGCGGATGAATCCCTGAATAATTAAAGTAAAAAAAAAACACACTTTTACCCCTTTGACGCGTACGATAACACTGATGTGATCAGTAAATTGATTTGAATGGGCTAAACATTTTATTTAAGGGGCTGACAATAATATTGTTAATTAGAAGAATTAATCTGCCTCATTTTTGAACTGTGCAGTGCTGTAGCTGCTTCATTAGGCCTACTATGCTAATGTATTTGAACACCAGTTATTATGGTGGTACTTGGAGGGGCAATTTTTTTTTCTAAGGTGGTACTTGGAGAAAAAAAGCTTGAGAACCACTGCTTTAGACATTACGCTAGAGAATCATTCAAATACAGTACTAGGTCTAAATTGACGTTTGTTAAGTAGCAACCGTTTCTGCAGTTCTGACGATCAGCTGCTGATGTGAATGAGTGGTGGAAGAAAGTAGTCCCTCATAAAGAAGAATTTAGACTCTCTGTGTTTGAGTTTCTTTTTATATATACAATTATGACATCAAACAGTAAGATGTAAAATGGTTTAAGACCTACAGCACAATATTTCTGTGAATCTAAGATTTTTTAAGGCCTAAAATTTTGTTTTTAAAATTTAAGACACTTTATTACTTCTTAAGACCCCCCAGACATCCTGAATTAACACCCGAGGTGCTATTGAGTGTACCTTTCTTTGCGCCTGAGGAATAAATAAGGTGTGCATATACACCCCTGATGTCAAAAATACAGTACACGGACTGTCAAGCACTTTATTTCAATATGGCAGCCGAATGCTCTTTTTTATTGTTTGGTTTTATTCCCACTTAGAAAGCAGCACAGATCATAAAGTTAATTTCACTGAATCAAAATAACGAGCAATAATCTTTCATACAAATGTACATTCAGAACAATTTAACTGCTGCTGTCTGCCTTTTGATATCTGTTTTGCATCGCTGTTCCAGTGCCTGCCTTTTGGATGAAGACAACACCATTAATAGGACAATAATGCTCATAGGGGTTCAGCTGTGGAGATAAATTCACAGAAATAAAACGCAACATAAAAATGGCCACAGTGCAAATTCAAATGCAAGTTAATTTTTAATATCAAATGTGCTTCTGGTTGCCACCAGGTCTTTAAACTTGCTGACTTGTTTTTCAGTCGCACTAATCCACGAGAAGTCATTCACCGTGGCGAAGAATATTTTCCCCTATGCTTCATTTCTCCGCTTCTTGCACTGCACCGCAGGAATTAGGGCAAAGTTCCCATGAGGATTTCATGCAGTGTCTCGTTCCTTTACAGGCTGATGTTAAAGGCCGTTCACATGACTCAGGGCTAGTGTACTAAATCAAAATTAATCATCACAGCTTCACGAACCCCTTTTAACACAGGCATCATGTCCTGCTTTGACCTCTCTGTGATAACTGTTGCAGGTAATGTCACACAAAGGCAATTTTATGAGGTTGCTAGGTAGCAGAAAAGCATGAAGCATGCATAATTAAAAGTGAAACAAGCTATGTGATAGAGATAAACGGACAGTAGTTCCGCCCACAGCCCATATGCTGACAGTCTGATGCATATTTTAAAAAATGACATGAAGAAAGGCATGCATGGTCATTGTTAAAATGGCTGTGTTGTGTATAAAGTCTATGAAATCCATTTTTTTAGGTGAACAAATCTGTGTTATTTAACACGTAAAGTTAATCGACTTAAAAAAACGTTTGTTCATGTAATCTTTAACCAAATCCTAAACATTTTCTTCTGTGTTTCGGGTGGTAGTGCTACGTTGACGTCAGTTTGACAGCTGAAGCCACTATATTCTTACCCACACCTTTCTAACCATTAGTTTGCTACAAGTGAATGATGCGCAAAATAAAGCCCGGCCCACTACTTAATATTTAGTTTCATTTGGAAGTACATCAACACACTGAAATAACAGTTTACAGCAACTTCCTGTTCACTTCAAGATGCGTTTAGTGAAATTTCAGGGACAACAAACTTTGAATTTTACACTTTAGTAAATCTCTGGCTCATATGTGTATTTGCCCTCAGGGTCAATTACCTTACGGTTTGTACGCTGACTAATTCAGCCAGACCAAGAGACCACATATCCATTATAAATATAATTAAAACATAAACATAAATTAATGATTTGGGGAAACAAAGAAGCCTGGACTAGATCAAGAAAAAAAGATCATGTTTACACATTTTTATTTATTTATTGGGTCACACTTTATTTCAATGGTCCGTTTGTTGAATTTAAGTTACATTGCAACTAATTCTCATTAGATTATAAGTAGACTGTTAGATTGGGGTTAGGGGTAGGGTTAGTGTAAGTTGACATGTACTTGCAAAGTTTCTTATAGTCAGTTAAATGTCTGTTGAATGTCAGTGTCAACAGATATTAAGTAGACAGTCTACTAATACTCAAATGGACCATCAAAATAAAGTGTTACAATTTATTGTTGGACAAAATGTTTCAAGTTTGGTCAAACTTTCAAATCACAGCCCATGGTCATTGTAAATACGTGCCTCAGCTTACAATGTTCCAAAATGTAAAATAAGTTCCTCTATTTCCATTTCATCGCACGTTTGAAATGACAAATCCACTATAGGGCGCTGTCTACATTTTTGAAAATGTTAAATATGTTATTTAGTTAGTGGTCCACAACCTCCTGGATCAATTTGTACCAGGACGCACAAGAAAATCATGAATTATTTCGATTTTATTTATTATCTGAATCTGAACGATCTTTTATTTTGAAAACTGTACTCTCTTGGTTACATTTCAGTCACTTGAGTGCCAAAATATAACCCACAAGCTAGAAACAGATGTCCTTGGAAAGTTTCTTTGCAATAGGCAAAAAGTTCCAGTGAAGGACCCATGAATTGCAACCCATTTGTCAACAAAAAAGGTAAATCTAGTATGTATGTGCAAGAAGAAGATCAACCGCTGGAGATCGCAAATGACGGTTCACATACTGAATTTTTCCCACACACAAGTTTGTTATTTCCAATACAGGGGTAATGTTTTGGCAGCATGTTGGAGCAATGTGCGCAAGCAGACATCTTCAGAATGCCATGAGCGCACCTTGAGTCACGTGACAAGAACTGACTTATCAGTTTCATCTTTTGTATGGAGTATACACATTTCGGTAAAGTAATTATCTCAGACAAGCACCACAGTGTTTTTTACATTTTTTCCATAAATAAAACGTTTATCAGGGTTATAGCAATATTTGTCAGCTTGTCACGTACACAACCCCCTTCACCCATCCCAGGTCGCGGTAAAATTTTCAAGCGTTGACCAGTCCGTGGTGATAAAAAGATTGGGGACCACTGATTTAGGGTATGTTTTTGTGTGTTTCAGATACACATCCATCTTGTACACGTCCACAAGAAGGCATGACTTGTCGCATAGCTCACCTAGACCACTGAACCACTGACCTAAACCCTTCCCTAAGTGGGGTTTATTTCTAAACTAAATTTCGAGAGGATCACGTGCTTATGATTGAACACACCTGGTACCTCATCAGCTCAGCATAATGCACCAATCAGACGAATCATGACTCACTATAAACTACCAAAGCTTTCTACTCCAGTCATCTTCATCTTGAAGAATCCCCCCTTCCACCCCAAGTCCTCCCCTTCTCTGATAGGGGCGGCACGGCGGCCCAGTGGTTAGCACTGCTGCCTCACAGCAAGAACGCCATTGGTTCAGCCTCTCTCCGAGCCAGTCTGCGTTTCTGTGCAGAGTTTGCATGTTCTCCCTGTGTTCGCGTGGGTTTTCCCCGGGTCCTTCGGTTTCCTTCCACCGTCAAAAAACAAACAAAGTAAATAGACCACTTTAACAGCCACTTAAGGCAATTCTAGTCAGATCCATCTCAGAACATTCACAAGTGGGGGGAGTTCTCGAGACTTACCTCAGCTCAAACTCTCCTCTCGCCCTTTAAACGGGAGGGAGCCCCAGGCTCAAGGATATTCTGAGTTCAGAGCTCTCTCCCGGGACAGCATGCCAAATACGCTTTTATTATCAATCATCAGCTAAGTGTGAACTCTTGAAATAGCATTTTTAAAGGCAAATGTACAAGAAAAGTGCACAGCAACCATGCTGTTTTACCTTGATTTTACATTGCTTTATTTGTTTGTGTAACCAGGCTTTACCAGATTCAAACCCAAGCACAAGTACATTCATTCATTCATTTTCTTTTCGGCTTAGTCCCTTTATTAATCCGGGGTCGCCACAGCGGAATGAACCGCCAACTTATCCAGCATTTTGTTTTACGCAGCGGATGCCCTTCCAGCCACAACCCATCTCTGGGAAACACATCCATACATTCTCATTCACACACATACACTACGAACAATTTAGCTTACCCAATTCACCTATACCGCATGTCTTTGGACTGTAGGGGAAACCGGAGCACCCAGAGAAAACCCACGCAACCACGGGGAGAACATGCAAACTCCACACAGAAATGCCAACTGGCCCAGCCGGGGATCGAACCAGTGACCTTCTTGCTGTGAGGCGAACGTGCTAACCACTAGGCCACCGTGGCGCCGTCACAAGTACAACACCTTATAAATTGAAACTGCAGTTAAATGCAAGTATGTGTTTAAGTACATTTTGGTCGTTTCACAAAAATGTAGGCTGAAGAATGTATTTTCAATGAGGCTGTTAAAGCTAAAACTATAGCAGCAGCAATGCTAGAATGCAGATCGTACATTGCATTATAAACTGTGGTCTGGCACCACTTTTGAATGCAGCAACACATGAAATCACGTTTGCTTAATTTGCATCAAGTTATGGAAAGAGGATATTTTGAGCCTTCCAGTGGTTCACAACTACAGTACTTCAACCATGTATATTCTCAGTATTAACTTAATCTGTGAGATAAAGTTAGCATTAAAAAAAACATTGAAAACAAGGTTTGGCATGAACAAATAACCTTTTTTAATCTGTGGTCCTGAAGCACTTCAGTGCTTGAAGCCTGTTTTCATTTGTTCATTGTGCAAGTTGTTTATTATGCTATTAAATCTGTGCCTGCGCATAATGTCAAGCCACATTTACTTTTGCATATTCCATTTATATGTTAATACTGACCTCTGATTAAGCCAGGCAAGTTGCATTTCCATACAGATCTTTCGTGTTACAGTGCTGATTAAAAATAACACACTGCTTTACAGGTACACTAGTCCTGGCATGACAAAATATGTCAGCGGAGTGACCGAGAAAGGACAGCAAATTACAGTATAATGAATCAAATTGAGAAGCTGTTTAGACATTTATGAAAACATGTAAGGTCAGCCTGTCAGGTAGCTGGTTTTGTGAATTGATATCACAGCTTTTACCTGTAAATGAAAAGAACAAACAACAAGCAATGAAATGAAACTCACATTGCACCGTTTATGCAAGAGATTCAATTTTTTTTTATGTCAAGGACCCTTAAATATAGCAATCTCTATTCCTAAAAAATAAAGAGCTTTATAAAGTACACTCATCTGTAACTTCATTGGATACCCCTGCTTAGCTGTTTGATACAGCAAATATCTAATCAGCCCATCACATTAATTAATTAATTCATTCATTCTTTCATTTTCTACCGCTTTTCCGGGCCAGGTCGTGGGGGCAGTAGTCTCAGGAGAGAACTCCAGGCTTTCCTCTCCCCAGACACTTCCTTCAGCACCCCCGAGGGGATCCTGAGGTATTCCCAGGCCAGCCGAGAGACATAGTCCCTCCAGTGTGTCCTGGGTCTTCCCGAGGCCGCCTCCCGGTGGGACATGCCTGGAACACCTCCCTAGGTAGGCGTCCAGGAGACATCCGAAACAGATGCCTGAGCCACCTCAGCTGACTTCTCTCTACTCCGAGCTCCTCACCCTATCCCTAAGTGTGCCCCGCCATCCTGCGAAGGAAACCCATAGCGGCCACTTGTATCCGAGATCTTGTTCTTTCGGTCGTGACCCAAAGCTCACGACCATAGGTGAGAGTAGGAATGTACATTGACTGGTAAATTGAAAGCTTTGCCTTTCGGCTCAGCTCCTTCTTTACCACAAAGGACTGACACATTGACCGCATTACTGCTGCCGCTGCACCAATCCGCCTGTCAATCTCGCGTTGCATCCTTTCCTCACTCGTGAACAAAACCCCAAGATACTGGAACTCCTCCACCTGGGGTAAGGAATTTCCTCCAACCTGGAGATGGCAGACCACCTTTTTCTGGTGGAGCACCATGGCCTCGTACTTGGAGGTGTGGATTCTCATCTCACACTCGGCAGCAAACCGCCCTAGCAACAACCTAATGCACCTCAGTATGTAGCTGAAAAATCGTCCCATACCCATAAATAGTGAAAAAACGTGAGGCAGCAGGCTTTTCTAGTGGTGTCCAAAACCATAGTGGACATCCTAAAGTGAACTTAAATAATCCCACAATGCACCACAATTCAGCTGTAGAATACCAAGATATTTTGGACAAACTCATGCTCCATTTTTTGGAAACAATTTGAAGATTAATTTCTGTGCCAACATTACTGCACACCAGTCCAAAAATCAAGGACCATATAAACATGGATATGCAAGTTTGTTATGGAGGAACTTAACTGGCCTGCATAAAGTCCTGACATCAACCTGATTGAATATATTAAGCAGAGACTGCAAGCCAGGCCTTCTAGTCCAACATCACAAATGCACTTCCAGAAAAAAGGCCAAAAATACACTCATATTGCTTGTGAAAAGCCTTCCCACAGAAGTTGAAGCTGTTATAGCAGCAAAGGGTGGACTTTAAAGCTCCTTAGCATGTAAAGGAAAATGTGCCAAAGCTTTTGGCAATATAATGTAGATCAGAAATGCCCAAACTAGGGCCCGCAGGCCGAAGTTGGCCCGTGGTAACTTTTGATTTGGACCGCCATCCCACCTGAGAATAAAGGGGATGGTTTAGAGCTTATCAATTTAAGGTTAATGTAACCCTTTGTTTGTTTGTTTTATTGTTAAAGCTTACTAAAATTAAACATTTCAATTATTCATTCATTCATTCATTTTCTTTTCGGCTTAGTCCCTTCATTAATCCGGGGTCGCCACAGCGGATTGAACCGCTAACTTATCCAGCATTTGTTTTACGCAGCGGATGCCCTTCCAGCCACAACCCATCTCTGGGAAACACATTCATACATTCTCATTCACACACATACACTATGGACAATTTAGCTTACCCAATTCACCTGTACCGCATGTCTTTGGACTGTGGGGGAAACCGGAGCACCCGGAGGAAACCCACGCAACCACGGGGAGAACATGCAAACTCCACACAGAAATGCCAACTGGCCTAGCCGGGGATCGAACCAGCGACCTTCTTGCTGTGAGGCGAACGTGCTACTCACTACGCCACCGTGGCGCCAACGTTTCAATTAAATGGTGTAAATTAATCAGATTTTGTTTAACTGCAAATACTGTCACCCGACAATGCAAAGACTTTGGTGAGCAAATCATAGGCAGATTCTGCTTGACTAGTGTATTCAGCATCGAGCTCCACTGTGTTATAATGTTTTTTATTGCTATAAGTTATACTACATTAGTTAATATCTAAATAATAAATAATAATAATAAAATCTAAAGTGATATCTTCTACATATTTTGAAATATTGTGAAATAATTTAGGAAATTACCTACATGGCAACTATAATGTAATTTTTTTTGGTGGACAGCTTGGAGTCAAACGTCTGTGAATGTAGCACAATGTGGAAATAATTTAGAAACTGTGCTGCTGCTTCAAGTTTGAAACCAAAATAAATATATAAATAAGTAAAAATTGTGTTTTTCAGGCACAGTTGAGAATCCAGCCGAGTCTGTCAACCTAAACTTGAAAGTTTGCTGAAATTTTTGCGGGAGAGAAGATGTTGTTTGAAGTCAGTTGTGAATGATTCATATGGTTTAGAGCTCTTAGTACGTATAAACTCTCTCTTCCAACGTCACAACTCTCAACAAAGAAAACAACAGACATATGTTTCAAGACAGAAAAAAAATAAATCCAAACAGCGAGGCGAACTTTCTCTACACGCATGCATTACTGGCTAAGAATCACTCCCAGTGCTCCTCTTGAACAGCTACAAGTTATAATGCCAGTGGATTAATAATTAATCCACGTAGACGAGGAAGCTTTAATTTGCAGTGCCTCCTGGGTACGATGTCAAAGAATTATAAGACTGCTTCCCATTTTGTGTCTGGATTATTGATGACTCTTGTGTCGACATCGCATTCTGAATGCTATATCGCCAATAGCAGGAAATGTCACTCGAGTATGTCACTTACAACCAGACGTGCTTTTACTTCCAAACGACTGTAAGTACTGATGAAGGTGTGAAGGAGATAATGAGGTAATTACGGTAAACACTGGATTATGAAAACAGTTTAGGGTCAGTAATTCCTCTACAATGAAGGCAGTGGCGTAATTACAAATGCGACAATTAAAGACCAGGTTGATAAACATCTCAACTGGCCCTGTAAGGTCTTCCAATGATGACAGTAAATCACAGTTTAACATGCACAGCACTGAAAAAGGTGCATTATATATGTGTATATTGAACACGTCATGATTTGTTTCTTCTAAATATATTTTTTAACAAGCTATTGACGTGAAATTGACCCATATTTTGGTTTAAATCCAAACATACAAGTAAACTAAACGAAAAAATCCTGAAAAACTTGTTGACCGTAATAACAATGGAAAAACACAAGAAGAAAGTACTAAACTACTGAAATGTATTTCATATTTTGTATTAATATTTTGTATTAAAGAGCCCCTCGTATAGGTTTTTGAAAATGAGCTTCCATGATGTGTGTAACACAGCACTAAGTGAATAAAAACATCCAGCTGATGTTTAAATCTGAAAGTGCACAGTGTTTAAAACTATTGATTCTTTATCAGAATCAGAATCAGTAGAGCTTTATTGACAGGTATGTTCACACATACGAGGAATTTGTTTTGGTGACAGAGCTTGGACAGTGCAACAGAATTACAGAGACAGGACAAAAAAACAGATAATAAATATATTAAAAAAATAGAAGTAAGTGTTAAATGCAAATATACAAATTGACAAGTGTATGCACAGTACAGGTGTATTACTATATACAACATAATACAGTATGTGCAGCTGTTATGTGCAAATTGGCATGTAAAGTGTGTAAGTGTATGTGTGTGTAAAAAGTGTATAGCAAGTAGTGATGTTGGATCCACGATTATTATCATCAAGTGTTCATGAGATGGATTGCCTGTGGGAAGAAACTGTTTCTGTGTCGGGCTGTTCTGGTGTGCAGTGCTCTGTAGCGTCGACCAGAAGGTAACAGTTCAAAGAGGCAGTGTGCTGGGTGTGAGGGGTCCAGAGTGATTTTGGCAGCCCTTCTGCTCGCTCTGGATAAGTACAGTTCTTGGAGAGTAGGGAGGGTTGTACCAATGATTCGCTCAGCAGTCCCAACTATTCGACGTAGTCTTCGAAGGTCAGATTTGGTAGCTGAGCTAAACCAGACAGTTACTGAAGTGCAGATGACTGATTCAATGATGGAGGGAAATAGTTGAATGATGAAGCGAAACAGTTGACTCAGAGACGAGTCGAGAATCAAGTTGGGTTCGGATCTTTTGCTTGATCGCATCAACGTCGACACGGTACATCACCAAATATGTACATTAGCGGAGGATCACGGGACTGAGCATAATGTGAAGATGACGATCACTGACAGATGGAGATTCGGCTTTGGGGAATAAAAGGTTAAAGTATAAAAAAAAAATGTTCACAACAACACCACAGTATAGCCAACCGTGTGCTGTGTTTGTTCCTGTCATTTTTTCCTGTCATCATGTGTGTAAAAAGTTTGGTTCCGCGATTGGTATCACATGTTCATGAGATGGATTGCCTGAGGGAAGAAACTGTTTCTGTGTCGGGCTGTTCTGGCGCGCAGTGCTCTGTAGCGTCGACCAGAAGGTAACAGTTCAAAGAGGCAGTGTGCTGGGTGTGAGGGGTCCAGAGTGATTTTGGCCGCCCTTCTGCTCGCTCTGCATAAGTACAGTTCTTGGAGTGCAGGGAGGGTTGTACCAATGATTCGCTCAGCAGTCCGAACTATTCGACATAGTCTTCGTAGTCTTATAGATCAATGCTTGTATTGTATCTCTCAGGTTAATCTTTATGTGTACCAATTTAAATGCATTTCTGAACTCGTGATCCTCTGCTGTTTGTCTTTGCACTAACCACCATCAGCTGTTCCTCACATGTGGTGTGGTCAATTTTTAAAATAGTTCAACTTTTGCCACTGTGTTGATTAATACTGAATGTGTGTCGTTATTACTTGCGGTTAGGTTTAAGAGTAGAGTAATATGCTGGTGTTTAACTGCATTGCTTTATTGCACTCCTGCATTGGGCTCACACATGCTTTCTGTTACTTCATACTGTAGCCGTGATGGGCGTTTCTCTCTGTCTCGCGCTGAACGTAGGCGATCAATGACAACACACTGGGTCATCCGATCAATCAGTGCAGATTGGCTTTGCGCTAAGGAAGGGTTTGGGAACATATGAATCGCTGAACGAATCATATGGGAGTCGCTAGGATAATTAGGTAAAAATAAATGTATATTATAAGACAATGAAAGTGTTTTTTGACCTTGCACGCATATCAGCATGTTGATGGAGACCCCCAAAACCAAAATATGACCTTTTTTAATGCAAAATAGGGGCTCTTTAAGGCTTTTTTTAGTAATGACAGATTCAGATGTGTCTTACATCTTTAATGGAGAATAAATTGATCAGGTGTGATTTTTTTTTCAAAAGGTCTTAAAATCTTGGCTGTGAGTCTTATATCTAGTTCTGTGAGTCTTGTCTATAAACTCTGATCTTTAGCTCTTATTTTCTATTTTATTCAGGTCAGGTGATTGTCTGGGTCATTCTAGCAGCTTTATTTTCTTTCTCTGAAAGGAGTCGAGAGTGTTTGGGATCATTGTCTTGCTGAAATGTCTTCCCTGGTTTCATCTTCATCATCCTGGTCTTTAGACTGAAGCAGCTAATAATTATTTACACTGACGAGGGGCTGGGAGGCTTTATTACCATACCTGCCAACACTCAATTCATACCCAATTTAATTCTGAAATATCACATTTTTTCCACGTTAGTCAACTTGGCAGATCTTGTGTGAAGCTCATCACCTCACACAAGAAATATTCAAATCTTAAAGCCTTTTTTATCTCAGTCTACCAACACGTTACAAACCAGTTACAAAGGACTTGAACGGCAGCAGATACAACATTACTAGTGATAGACAACACCTCACAGAATTAATGAATATACTAATCTCAAAGCATTTTTTACCTCAATCTGGCAACATATGTTACAACAAAGTAGCGCTCTTGATTTCTGGATTGGTAGTAGATGCAAGACTTGAACGGCAGTGGTAGCAACATAAGTAGTAGTAGACAACACCTCCAAGAAATTAACAAGATATTAAAATGTCAAAACATTTTTAACCTTAATCTGGCAACATGTTACAACTAGGGCTGTGCGATAATACAATATTTGATCGTAGACGATCAAAATTACTGCACGATGCACTTTTTCAGAAAAATCGTTGTATCGCCATACAGTATATAGTGCAGTGCTTCCACTACATTCATTCTTCCATGACGGGGCGCCACACCAACTTTCATCCCGCCACGGCTACATTACTGCTTCTCATTCAAAACATTCAGTCGTCTGTCATTGTTATTTTTATATAAAAAATATAATCACACCAAAACGTATTAAAAGGAAAGCAAATTATAACAGTGGGAACTTTTCTGTAACCGTAGTAGTGCTGTGCGTTTAATTTGTTTAACCCTTTAAGGTGACATGTTGACTGACAGACTGGCTGACAGGGCTGCGTGATGCGCGAGGCCAGCATACGGGTGAATCTTTCAGTTAAGATGAACAGTTTCCATAAATATACTTTACAGATAAAGGTCTGTGGTTCTGCATACCATGACTTCCTCTTGCTGGAGTTTATAGCCGCTTCACTTTACTTCAGAATGCATCAATGCCGTTCTGTAGGTCTATTGGAGACATTCGTAAATATTCCTAACAAATCTTATAAATGTTGTAGACATAAGCGTTACATAAACGCACTAAATCACACTTCAGTAGTTTATTTCAGGGCGCGCAAAAAGTTGTGTGCGCGAACAGAGGAAATTCGCACACAAGCAAAGAGACCTGCATGCTCGTATTACATAAATGCGATCTCGCCTGGTAATACTGCGCTCACGACAGAGGTAGTTGGAATGAAGAGCATCCCAAATTAGGGGCCAGAGATGACTTGCAATATAAGTGATGACACAACAGCAATAGGCTCTTATATTGCTGTTGTGTCATCATCACTTATACGCTTTTTTTTTGCTTTTTTTTGCCCCTTAAGACACCCACGTTGGCTTTTTCAACATTTAAATGTGAATATGTTGTATTTTGAAACTACATAACATCACTGCATTGTACAATGTGGCTTTCTTTTACAAACATATTCAAATGTTGTATTTCAAAGCACAACAAAATCAGTGTATTGCTCAAGTAGGCTTCTTCTACAAACACATTCATATGTTGTTTTGAACTGCGTTGCAATTAGGGAGGCAAGGGTTATAGATTTTGGTTGTATGATTGTATAATCTGAAGAATAATCATGGTTTCATGGTTATCATGATTATTATGCATTTATTAAATTCAAAACTACTAGTTTTGCTAACTTTGTAAAAAAAAAAAGCTATTAAAAAAAAGAGTAATTTTAATGCAAGTCTTGTTGATATTCTTTCTTTGCAGAATAGCACTTGCATTTAATCTTCACTTGATTAAAATATTCTTAAACATACATGGTAAGAGTATATTTTTATATTGCGACATTAGTTTGGTTGTATTGTACCTTTGAAATTTGCAAAATAGTTTTAAAAATTATCTTTAAAAAGAATCGTGATAAAAATCGTGAATCGTGATTTCATCAGAAAAAAACGTGATATGATATTTTTTAAATATCGCCCACGCCTAGTTACAACCAAGTTGTGCTGTTGATTTCTGTGCAGGTAGTAGATACAGGACCTTAACGGCAGTGGTAGCAACGTCAGTAGTAATAGACAACACCCCACAGAATTAACAAGATATTCAAATATCAATGCATTTTTACATTAATATGGCAACATAAGTTTCAACCCAGTTGCACTTTTGATTTCTGTGAAGGTTGTAGATGCAAGACTTTGAACGCAGCGGTAGCAACATCAGTAGTAGCAGACAACACATCACAAAATTAATGAAATTTTCAAATCTCAAAGCATTTTTTACCTCAATCTGGCAACATATCGTCACCTTGGAATTACAAGGTTCTATCTACGTTCTGAATGATGTTGAGATATTGATCTTCAAAGTTTTTGCATTCCATAGCAAACAGTACATGTGTAACATTTTTTTTTAAATAAAAAGTCTTAAAATGTGAACAACTTATAAAAAAAAACATCTCATAATGTAAATAAGTTGTAAGTTAATAAGATTATGTCAATAACTCAATTTTGACAAAAATGTCAGATAGAACCTTATAATTAAAAGGTGATGATATGTTACAAGTTTCGCCGATGATTTCTGTGCAGGTTGTCGATGTTTGACTTTAATGGCGACGGTAGCAACGTCAGTAGTTGTAGATAACACCCCCCACCTGCACACTCAAAACAGTCGAAGACAAATGTTGGCAGGTTTGTTTTTAACTACTGAGAGATTTCAGCTGCTGTCTGGGCTTTCCATGCTTTTTTACACCTCCCTTTCTCAATGTGTTCTATACTTTTTCCTTATGTCATTACATTGTAATGCATGACTTTTGATTACATTGTTTGTTACTGTCATCTGGTGAAAATGTAACCAAATCAATGGCATGATAATCATAATCAAACCGAAACAATTTTGTGTAGGTTCACACCCATAACATTAGCATATTTCAAAATTCAGCAACACTCTTAAGCTTATTAATGAACTTTCTATTTATAGCTCTCCCTGTACATTAAACCACCCTAAGAGAACATATTTTAACACCTAAAAAAAATCCCCCACATCAGCACCAACTGGTAAAACAGCACGCTACGCTAACTTTAGCTAACCCAGAGGCTACAATGACTAAAATATTCCTGTTGAAACCCTCAGTCACTTTCCTGTCCTCCCAAATCATTCGCATCCTACAGCGCGCAGATGAGTGCGCACTTTGATTTAGTGCACTTGGGAGGGGGGACCAGATATTTGAGGCTACGAGTGCTTGCTTCATCAGTGTTCGCGCAGTGTGAAGGCCTCAGTTTCTCTGATCCAGCACTCTTTGATGCTCCTCCAGCTGGCTCCTGCTCGCCTCCTCTGGTAATTGCAGAAAGGGCCGCTCATCTTTGCCCGTGTCCTTGCTGGGCGTCACTTTAAACAGCTTCACTACAGAGACGCGGGCGGCTCGTGCTGGCAGCTTGAGATGGGAACATGGGGGGAGTTCAAAGCGAAGCCGTGATCGGTGGAGTGTGATGTTTCTGCGAGTAAAGGGGGTGTGTGGGGAGAAATGACACCGAAACTATTGTTTATAAACCATTTTCATGCAGTAGAGCATACAAATAACACAAAACTAAAAGATTATTTATTTCACAACAAGGGAGAGTGTACATTAATCAATTTTACCCAAGAATGTAAATGTACCCAAATTACCCCAAAGGTTAGTTTTCATTGGTGGTCCCTTTGCCAGACATTAAAAGGGTGGTCCAGAGTGTATTTTAAAGGCCTGGTTGTGTTTATGGGAGGTATTTGTCATAAATTCAACAATGTCATACTTGGAATGTCTTTCACAACACTCATTCTGAAAACGTAGCCCTATATACATCTGGAGATCGTGAATTATGTAGCCAGAGGTACGTATGGCTGCATTTCGTCTTTATAACAAACACTTCAGGGCGGTAAGATGCTATTCCTTGTCTGGCTAGCAGCTTACCGCTTAACGTGTGGACGGCTTTCCCACTGTTATCAGTTTGTCCAGTGGCTTACAGTGTATGTTGGCGGACTTGAGAGGCAGAGAGGAGGTGACAGTGATAACGGGGTTCGAGTCTGGTGAAGAACGATTCCAGAAACCAGGTAAGACAAAAGCCAAAAAATTAAATAACAGGCTGAGAAATATGAAATGGTAAAATATGAAATGTGGTAAAAATCAGGGGGCTTTTCTTTTTCTGGATTGCTTTTGAATACACTCTCGGTTGGGTTTAGGGAGGTGGATGGGCACTGGTCAATTGGTGCTTTTTAAAACACTATTTGATGGATTTAGGGAAGACGGGTGGTGGGTCAGTCGATTGGTCAGTCAGTCAGTCAGTCGACAGTGGCCACTGTTGGATTTATGTGAGAGCAGCAGGTGCGAATGGCACTTGCCAGAGAAATTTTCAGAGATCTGAAAAGCGTACACAGCGGCCTCTGGTGGATTCGTGAAAACAAAAACTGCAAAAAAAAGTAGCTGGGTTGGTCTTTCAAATCCAAATTCTGAAATAAAAATAATATGAGATTACAAAATCATCTATGAACCTTCCTGTCATATTCGAGTCAAATCTGACCGATTTGCAACTTAAAACACTCATAAATATTATGTTTTACATCTGATTGTGATGGTCACCTCTTTCATTGAATTTTGAGAGTTTTAATCAACCTTGTTACACCTGTGGTGTTCCCAGTCAAAATTGATCGCCATGTGAAATGAATAGGTATCCAGACTATATTCATCCATCAGACAGAAATCATCCCCATACGCACCACCCCAACTCACTCACTCACTCACTCACTCACTCACTCACTCACTCACTCACT
>CAIGQQ010034696.1:252900-279192 GCA_903798035.1 Danio albolineatus
CACTCACTCACTCACTCACTCACTCACTCACTCACTCACTCACTCACACATTTCAGACTGAACAATGTCTTTTGCAGGTACACATCTCTTTTACGCGCTTATGTGCTGATCCTCCAGCCTGATCTCACAAGGAAACATAACTATTTTACGTTTTGTCAGATTAGTGGCTAATTCGTAAAAGTTCAGTCGTACGAAAATGTACCATTTTTAAAAGGAGGCATGGCACCCAACCCCACGCCTAAACCAACCGTCATTGGGATAAGAACATTGCACTAAATTGTATGAATGAGATTGTCCGAATTCATACAAATTAGCCACTAAATCGATAAGTTATAAATTGCCGTGAGAGTGTTGGATCCTCCGACATGAATCAACTTCCTGATAAACCAGCGGGTCATATCTTCACACAGACTAGACAGGTGTCTGTTATGTGAACCCATCTGTGTGTGTGTTTGTTTGTTTCTTTGTTTCTTTTTTTCTTTCTGCCATTCTTCGTTCAGCCTATCTCTGGGTCTAGCAGGAGCACTTTTAGCTTAGCTTAGCTTAGCATCAATTGTTTCATTGGAATAGACCATTAGCATCTCGCTCAAAAATGGCCAAAGTATAACTAGTGCTAGTTCTGTCCATGCTCACCGCCCATACCCTCAGTCACTATTCCCTACATTCATTCATTCATTCATTTTCTTTTCGGCTTAGTCCCTTTATTAATCCGGGGTCGCCACAGCGAAATGATCCGCCAACTTATCCAGCATATTTTTTGCAGCGGATGCCTTTCCAGCCGCAACCCATCTCTGGGAAACATCCACACACACTCATTTACACTCATACACTACGGACAATTTAGCCTACACAATTCACCTGTACCACATGTCTTTGGACTTGTGGGGGAAACCGGAGCACCCGGAGGAAACCCACGCAACCACGGGGAGAACATGCAAACTCCACACAGAAATGCCAACTGACCCAGCCGAGGCTCGAACCAGCGACCTTCTTGCTGTGAGGCGAACGTGCTACCCACTAGGCCACCGTGGCGCCCTATTCCCTACATGAGTACACTAATATAGTCCAACTGAGGGACTGAATGAAAATTCGAGCGCTCAATACACAGGAAAGGATACCGTTTTGTTTGTGTTTTGCTGGTTGTTAAATCATTCAGATGGATTAACATTTCAATTTCTTTGGTCAGACCCTGAGATCATTATTTTAGCGAGCTGTCTATTAGTAATAAAACAAAGTATTTTGATTTCTGTCATCTATTGTTCAATTTGTAATACATTTTCAGTGCCTATTTGTATTTTGACAGCAGTTGTTTTATGCCTAATTCTAGAAATTCATTTTAAACACTACAAAAAATAATTGTGCTAATGTAAGAGCAGTTAAAACAGACTAGTCAATTTTGACCAGGAACACTAAAGTAAGTGGTGGGATGTGAACATGACATGAGAGTTAAACGACAATCAAAATTATCTGGTTAAATCTTTAAATTTCTTACATTTTTCATATCATAATTTTGACCAATGCTACAGTTTTCCACTGACGATATAACAATTTTAGGTTCATCTTGTCAATTTGTGTCCCATAATTTGACTCACTGACGATGTTTTTTTATTCTTCATGCACGTATTAGAATCTTTTTGTCTTGAGACTTCCGGTCTCATTCACTTCCATTCTTTTTTAGACATTAAAAACAGTTCGTTGTGCTGCTTGATGTTGAATATTTTCTTATTATATTATTCTAGTTTTTATCTGTAGTTGTGAACACACTTGTTTGTAGAGCGAGTAGTTTGACCGTTTCCTGCAGTTTATTATTCCTAGTCATTTCTCCCATAGGCAACTGAATCGGAAGTTCTAAAACAAGCACACCTCCACATTTGAAGAATAAGGTCTATAGATTTTCTTCAAAACAAGCTCGTTATCCTTGTTTCTGTCCAGTCTCGTACAACTTACTTTAATCTGCAAAACACAAAAGGAAAAGATGCTCTTTTCCATATTTCCATAACCTATTTACAGCTGATTTTGTCATACAAATATAATAACAACACTGATTTGTTAGACAGAGATCAATCTTAAACCTAAACTAAACAAATGGCAATCCTCCATCTGTTTTAGCAAACAGACCTATCGTTTCTGTGCTTCATAAAAGAATAAAGAAATATAAAAATATAAAACACAAAAATTACAATATACAATAGCACATGCAGCATCTTCAGTCCATATTTTCTGTCCAAGCCTTCAAAAATCCAGTGAACAAACAAATCATATCTCAAACAAACCACGCAGAACATCTAACATTTCATAACAGCCGCCTAAACCGGTCTCGCATCCTGTTCATTTGAATCCGTTTGTGATTTAAGCGTTCGGAAGTGTCCCGTCAGATGCCGACCCCTGCGGAGAACTAAATCAAGCTGACAAAAAACTCTGTCAAACAACATATGAATGATATGGTTTAGCAGATTAAACACATTGATCGGAGTTAATCTTCTGTGAGCAGCACACAGCCCCACAATCTGTCATCAATCTCTCCCCTGCAGCGCCAGATCAACATCGCCATTGACGAGGCTTAAACCAGCAGGAAGATCTGTGGTAATACTAGTGAATAATACAATATAATCAAGCAGTTCAGACAGATACTGGTTTTAAATGTATTTGAGAGGATAATGAAATGTCAAGGTTACTTTTATTAATGATATTTGTAATATTTGCAAACGGAAAGTAGTAATTATTGGTGAGAAGTTTTCTTTGTTTTTGGAAAAAATCTATAAACAATGTTGAGAAATATCTGAGTTGTAACTTTTTGACTCAACCAATCAATCAAATTCCACCAACAATTTTAATGCATTGCTTTCCTGTGTTTTTTTTAAACCCCAAATCAGAAAAGGTATGGAAAATGGAAAATAAAGAAAGAAAGTAGTGATTTCCAAATTTACTTTGACTTGTATTTCATTGCAGACAATATGAACAGAAAATATTTGATTATGTTTTGTCATGGTCTACTTCCTTTTATTTGTAAATATACATCCTTTCCTGTCATTCAGACATTGAGCACAGGTTTGGACAGGAGCAATATAGGGCTAGTAATGACTAGACCCACACGGAATCTGAGCGTGCAGAATTCCGCAGATTTTTAGCCCATCATTGATTCTGTTTATTTACTTGTGTAAATGTGTGTACATTTATATTTATTTAGTTTTTAAATTAATTTCAGTATTAATATTGACTAATATGAAAATTGTCATATGATTTATTTACAATACAGTTTGTAAAGTAATATTTTCTGTCTTTTAGTAGATATTTTATGAGAGACTTGCTTTGTTTACTAAATAAAGTGGATCTAATTGGATTCATATTGTAAACATTAAATAATAGTTAAAAATGTATTACTTTTTATTTTATATATTAAGGTTTTAGTTATGATACTCCCAAAATCATTCCGCATAAATTCGCAGATTTTTAACAAAATATTCCGCAGAAATAGCAAAAATTGTCCGCAGATTCCGTCAGGCCCTAGTCGTGACACATTTTTGTTTGTCAATTTTTCCTCTGCTTTTAACACAATTCAACCCCACATTTTAATTAGTAGACTGCTGGAACAGTTTGACCTTAGTAATAACCTGGTGGGCTGGATCCTTAACTTTTTAACTAATCGAACACAAAGTGTTAGAGTGAAGTGTTCTTTCACCTCTGTTATACATTCTTTACACAAGCATGTGGGAAAATAGAACCATTATTAAGTATGCAGATGACACTGTCATTGTCAGTCAACTTTATGATAATGAAACAGGTGATGGTCCAGTACTAACTGATTTTGTCTGATGGTGTGAGGAGTCATATCTTCACTTAAATGTATTTAAGACTAAAGATATGATCATTGATTTCAGGAAGGCTGCTAACACAGGTGAATACTTCCATTAAAAATCAGACTGTTGAAAGTGTGCGATCATACAAATACCTTGGCACAATTATTGCACCCGGAGGAAACCCACACAACCACGGGGAGAACATGCAAACTCCACACAGAAATGCCAACTGACCCAGCCGAGGCTCGAACCAGCGACCTTCTTGCTGTGAGGCGAACGTGCTATTCACTACGCCACCGTGGCGTCCTATGTTACCAATTCTATTTCAGAAATTATACTCAAAAGCTTGGATCCACTCCTTTTCCAAAAAATAATTATGAGATATTATAATAATTATTTTAATCACTTCAAATGGTTTCTTATCTTTTAAAGCACTTTCAGACTTTCATTTTATCTCAGTGTGGTTGCACCACCTTGACATTTCTGAAAGCTGAATATCACCCAAAAACTGCCTGTAATTAAAAACAAGCTCATCATTGAAGAAGAACGTCCAAGTTCATGTCTGCATGAGCTCTAGTTTTAATTTATGAATAATGTATGAGTGAATAACTTATTAGACAAAATTAGACAAAAAGAAAAGAGCCACACATCGCTGACCCATAAAGAAAATAAAGGTATGAAAAAATGTAACACTGGCTGCTGATCTCCGTTTAATCAACAGCAATTATCAGTGATTGACAAGGTTTTTTAAAACAATCAACAACACACACACACACAAAAAAACATAAACATTTTATTGGGAAGCCACAAAAAGCTAGCAAGGACCCTCCTGTGTTACTTCCTGCTTTTGATGGGGCTCATAATTATTGAGAAGAGTCTTGTTTTCAAGCTAAAAAAAACCCTGGAGATGAAACTGTAGGCTGAGGAAATTCTAATTAACCTCTCAGACAACAACACACATAAACAGACACATGAAAAAAGCTGTTTATGAGCTGCACAAGTGTTCCTCTGTCGTTAAATCAAAGCGACTTCAACCACACACAATTCCCTTCAGAGTTGCTGTGATGAGGAGACGAGGCTGAAAGGATTTTTTTTCGTATGTGTATAAACACTCACAAAGAGCACAGCGAAACTATCATGACCTTGATGACATGGACAAATGGGTGCTTTTGTTAATTATAGGTCTGTTTTACTCCTGCGGCTGATTTAGTTCAAAACTGTCTTTGTTGAACAGTACGAAGGTCATGTTGAACTTTTTGATTTGCCTTTGTTATATTTATAAAATCACATCAATGGCAGAGAAGTGTTGGGTCATGAATGTTAGGATTTTTTTGGGTAAATGGCAATCCATGTGAAAAATACCATGGTAATTTATAGTGTTTTGATCCATATTATGGTAAAGTGTATTTTACGGTATGTTATATTTACAGCACTTTGTTAATAAATGCTACAGCATACTGTTGTATTAACTAGTGAACTGATAAATTGTAATAAATACCTCAATATACTTTGGTTTTTAACTGTAATCAGGTGTGGTGTATTGTAGTTTTATATTTACAGAGTTGTAGAAAACTTGTTGTGTTATGATAGAATTACCTGTAGTATTACCTCAACAGATTATGGAATTTTTCAGAAATGATAAGGACACATTCATTCATTCATTCATTTTCTTTTCGGCTTAGTCCCTTTATTAATCTGGGGTCGCCACAGCGGAATGAACCGCCAACTTATCCAGCATATGTTTCACGCAGCGGGTGCCCTTCCAGCTGCAACCCATCTCTAGGAAAATAAGGAAACATTGCATTACAAATTTTGGGAAAATTTGTCAAAACCTGGGAAAGGGCCATACATTTTAGAACATTTCAGCAATGATGAGGAAATCACAAAAATTCTTGTAAATGACAGTGAAGCGTTTTGTCGGAAATTATGGAAAATCTTGTAAAAGACAGTGAAGCATGTAGAAATCATGAAAATTCTTGTAAGTTACAGTGAAGCATTGTGTCGTAAATAGTGTAAATAAGAAACAATGTGTCATAACTAGGCCCACACGGAATCTGCGCGCGCAGAATTCCGCAGATTTCCGCAGATTTTCAGCACATCATTGATTCTGTTTATTTACTTGTCTAAATGTGTGCAAATGTATATTTATTCAGTTTTTAAATTAATTTCAGTAATAATATTGACTAATATTAAAATATTGATATGATTAATTTACAATACAGTTTGTAAAGTAATATTTTCTTTATTTTAGTAAAAATTTGATATGAGAGACTTGCTTTGTTTACCAAATAAAGTGGATCTATTTGGATTCACATTGTAAACATTAAATAAAAGTTAAAAAGGTATTACATTTTATTTCATATATTAAGTTTTTATTTATGATACTCCAAAAATCATTCCGCATAAATCCGCAGATTTTCGACAAAATTCTCCGCAGAAATAGCTAAAAATGTCCGCAGATTCCGTCTGGCCCTAGTCATAACTGAGTGTGCAGTGAAGCATTTTTGGAAAATCTTTTTAATGACTGTGAAGCGTTGTGCTGGAAATGATGGACAATCTTGTAAATGACAGTAATTTATTTAGTCAGAAATAATGGAAAATCTTGAAAATGAGAGTGAAGCGTTGTGTCGGAAATGAAGAAAAAAATTGTTAAAGACAGTGAAGCATTGTGTCGAAAAAAATGGAAAATCTTGTAAATGACAGTCAACTATTGAGTCAGAAATTATGAAAAATCTTGTAAAATGACAGAGAAGCGTTGTGTCGGAAATGAAGAAAAATCTTATATACCTGACAGTGAAACGTGTCGGATATGATGGAAGTTCTTGTAAATTACAGTGAAACGTTGTGTCTGAAATGATGGAAAATCTTGTAACTGACGTGAAACGTTGTGCCGGAAATAATGGAAGTTCTTGTAAATGACAGTGAAATGTTGTGTCTGAAATTATGGAAAATCTTGTAAATGACAGTGAAATGTTGTGTCTGAAATTATGGAAAATCTTGTAAATTACAGTGAAATGTTGTGTCGAAAATGAAGGAAAATCTTGTACCTGACAGTGAAACGTTGTGTCGGAAATGATGGAAGTTCTTGTAAATGACAGTGAAACGTTGTGTCTGAAATTATGGAAAATCTTGTAAATGACAGTGAAGCGTTGTGTTGGAAATGATGGAAAATCTTGTAAATGACAGTAAAACATTGTGTCGGAAATGATGGAAAATCTTGTAACTAACAGTGAAGCGTGTCGGAAATTATGGGAAATCTTGAATATGACAGTGAAACGTGTCAGAAATTATGGAAGTTCTTGTAAATGACAGTGAAGCGTTGTGTTGGAAATGATAGAAAATCTTGTAAATGACAGTAAAGCGTTGTGTCGGAAATTATGGAAAATCTTGTAAATGACAGTGAAACGCTGTGTCGGAAATTATGGAAAATCTTGTAAATGACAGTGAAACGTTGTGTCGGAAATTATGGAAAATCTTGTAAATGACAGTGAAACGTTGTGTCGGAAATTATGGAAAATCTTGTAAATGACAGTGAAACGTTGTGTCGGAAATTATGGGAAATCTTGTAAATGATAGAGAAAGGTTGTGTCGGAAATTATGGAAAATCTTTTAAATGACAGAGAAAGGTTGTGTCGGAAATGATGGAAAATCTTTTAAATGACAGAGAAAGGTTGTGTCGGAAATAATGGAAAATCTTGTAAATGACAGTCAAACGTTGTGTCGGAAATGATGGAAAATCTTGTAAATGACAGTGAAACGTTGTGTCGGAAATGATGGAAAATATTGTAAATGACAGGGAAAGGTTGTGTCAGAAATTATGGAAAATCTTGTAAATGACAGTGAAACGTTGTGTCGGAAATGAGGGGAAATCTTGTAAAAGACAGTGAAACGTTGTGTCGAAAATAAAGAAAAATTTTGTTAAAGACAATGAAGTGTTGTGTCAGAAATTATAGAAAATCTTGTAAATGACAGTGAAACGTGTAGGAAATGATGGAGAATCTTGTAAACTACAGTAAAGCATTGTGTCGGAAAAGATGGGAAATTTTTGCGTTGTGTGGTTAAATGATAGAAAAAAAATGGTCAATGTTGTAGAAGTGATATCATAAATTATGGAAAATCAACATCAATGTGGAAGCATTGTGTTGTAAATAAGGCAACATTTGTCAGTGGTGGGGAAAGAGTTCACTATGTAAATGTATTTCTATGAGACGACGTGCACTATAAGAAATGCTGGGTTATTTAAACCCAAACTGGGTAACATATGAGCTAAACCAAACATTGGGTCAAATTTGTTCTCATTAATTTCATTTTTAAAAATTAACCATTTGGTTAAGTCCGCATTACCCCCAGAATTCGGTTGAAATAACCCAGCATTTTTCAGCGTGACTAGTCTACACCCAACATAATCATTGTTAAAAACAAAAGACAGGCTCACTCACAATGATTAATCTATATCAAACACAAAAAAGTATGAGAGCAAAAGATAAAACCGTGAAATCACATCTACAAACTCCTGTGGCCTGTGAGTGGGAGCAAATGTGTCCGGATGAGGCTTTTCTAAATACCATGTGTATTCCAGTCATCTGCCCTTTGTATGGATCTGTGTTGGTTTAAGAGCTTTTTCCTGACCTCAGCTATGAACCCCATCACAGCAGAGACAGCGCTGGCTATACTAGAGATTCATAAATTAATCATAGCATTTACATAGAGATGTAACAGCAAAGTGAATTGCTGAAGAGGTGAAGCCGGCTATACTGCAGCCCAGACTTATGATTATCTACATAACGTCTGGTGAATTTATTAAAATATTCAATACAAGCACTCACAGACGTGTAATAATAGATCGGCATGCAATAATGTGGAAGATTATTTTGAATAAATGGCAAAGATGCTAAAAAAAGCAGCGCAAAAAAGATATTCTTTGACTGTTTGCAAAGATGTTTGACAGCAATGAAGTCTAGCAAGACTTTCGGTCACACTTTATTTTGACGGTCCGTTTGTTGAATTTAAGTTACATTGCAACTAATTTGCAGTAGATTATAAGTAGACTGTTAGGTTGGGGTTAGGGTGGGGTTGGGGGTAGGGTTAGTGTAAGTTGACATGTACTTGCAAAGTTTCTTATAGTCAGTTAAATGTCTGTTGAATGTCAGTGTCAACAGATATTAAGTAGACAGCCTACTGATACTCAAATGGACCATCGAAATAAAGTGTTACCAGGCTTTCTTCAAATATTAGCTGTTTGGAGTAGAGATTTGGCCAATTATACAGTAAATAGGGGAGTGAATATGGAGCCATTTTAAATAGACCAATATTGGAGCAGTATATTGAGATTTGTGAGAGGGAAGTCAGGAAAGCCAGTGATCATTTGATGAACCGGAAATGTCAAGCCTAGAAGGATTCATTTGGTACAAATCTGTAACGATCTGGGGTGGTGTGACGAAGACAACGGGGCGAGGATCCAAGTGCAGAATTATTTAATAAAAAATCAAAGTTAAAGCAGGCATGAGATCGCAAGGCAGATAGCAGACACAGATAATCTGATCATGACACAAATCAAGTAAGCAATCTGCCCAGAGGAAGTTCTTGTATTAATCACTTGATGCCAATTGATTTAATTTGCATGTTGACATTAACCTATGATCATTATTTTAATTCTTCACTTTCCCCAATTAGTAAAGTTTTTACCTCGCCGCTGTCGCCACTGGCTCGCATGGTTCGGGATTTGTAGAGCTGGGCATTGATAGATTACTTTTCAGTGTTTGGACTCACAGTAGTGAATATTAAACCACACTGAACTGAACTGAACTGATCTGAACTGAACTCCAACACTGAAAACTGGACTGACAGTGTTTCCTTCAATGTGAAGCTGCTTTGACACAATCTACATTGTAAACACGCTATAAAGATAAAGGTGAATTGAATTGAATCATTTGATTATATTTCATTTGAACCAATTTCTCATATTTCAGTGGTTTTCATCTCCATTCGGGGAAAGTTTTTTTTTTTTTATATATATTTCAAATACCACGTTCTCATGATCACCACTGAGTGATGGACCACCATCTTAAAACTAAAAAGCAATCTAGATAGTAAACTTCACTGTTAATCTGGAAAATGTTTATTTTCGGCAAAATTAAATTATATTATACTTTTATTTACTCAGTCAGTATTAGGGTTGGATCGATAGACGATGTTATCGAGAACAGTGCACATGGGACAGTTTATCAAGGACTGCTGGATGGCGTCTCACTAGTTGTTAAACGTGATATTTAATTAATCTTACCCCTATCTAACGACTCAGTACACTGTACACTCAGTACACTGCTTCAATCTTTCGCTTCACGCTTGTACTTAGTAATGTTAGCGTAAACCTCAAATACTGTTGGTTGGTTCCTGTTGGTTGTGCACCTTTTTTACCACCCAAGTTTGTCAACGCCATTATAAGGACAAAGATCACTCTGCCTATTCAGTCCTGCAAGTAGGTATCGCTGCAGCCTGGAGACCTTCAAGTGGAAGGGATTACACCGCAAGTAGTTTGGGTGACCTCCAAGTGGGAGGGACTTAAACCGCAAGTAGGTTGGGTTTAGGTGGTGTAGGTGGAGCGGATATTCATAAAACACATCAGGTTACTGTGAGGTTGGGTTTAGGGTTTGGTTTAGGTGTAGACGTTAATAAAACACATCAGGTTACTGTGAGGTTGGGTTTAGGGTTTGGTTTAGGTGTAGACGTTAATAAAACACATCAGGTTACTGTGAGGTTGCGTTTAGGGTTGGGTTTAGGTGTAGACGTTAATAAAACACAACAGGTTACTGTGAGTAAAAAAAGTACTGTGACCAAAACTGAAGTGATTAAAATCAAAAACTGAAGTGATGTTTTTTCCTCTCTTCAATTCACCGCACGCAGTTCTTAATAGATACTCTGGTGTAATTTCTTTCTCTATAGGCATATGAATGTTTCTGCTTTCTTACCAATATATAAAGCTGATGTTGTTGTCATGTTCTGAATAACACCGTTTAAGACAAGCTAAAGTTAAATCTTGTTTTCAAAGGCGCCTGGATGTGAGCAGGATTCAAAGTTTTCAGCGATGCCCTCCGGTAAACTTCTGACAGAACCAGACGCTTAATTTCAAAATATTAACTTCATATATCACCAGGAACTTCAGCTAAAGGGTGAGTTTTAAACTGCCTTATCTCTGTCAGAGGGAGGAGATGCCAACATCAGACATTTGAACACATTAACTGTGACAAAATAATCACTGATGAATACAAATATTACAAAGGCTGTTTTTAGAAATAGACCACCAAACAAATCACACAAATCCTGTATAGGCTTTTGTAGTCTACATCCTCTTTCAGTCGTCTGTCAAAGATAGCCTATTTGACAGAGACTCAAGGAAAACAGACACAAAAACTATTGAGGCATTAAATGGGAGCAAACAAGGATAATGAGAAGAGATCGACATAAAACGTGTCTCAATCGAGAACACTACTTTTATAATGTGCGCAGCGCCACCTTGTGGTCAACAACACCTAATGCAAATGGAAATGCCACTTGAGAACAGAAACACGGGGTTAATGGGTACAAATGACGTGCTGTTCGACTGAGAAGAAAAATAAATGTTGACCACACACAAACATTTGCATATATTCTGTTAAGACTCCAAAGTCGCATTCAACTACTCGGTTTTCATTGTGATTTAAAATGCACTTATTTTATCTCATAGCGAAATTGTAAACCTATAAATATAAGCCAGACATGACTATTTTTATTTTTATTTTAACGTTATTTTCCCCTTTTTTTATCTACCTAACATTTGATATTTGATTTGTAAAGAAAATAAATGTGCATGAAATTATAAAATTATGTGTGTAAAATGTTTAAATGCTACTTAAATACATTATGAATAATATTATTATTATTATAATTATATAATTAACGCAATATAATACAAATATATATACAAACATTTTTCTTGGAATGTAAAACTTAAATAACATTCAGAACCTTGCTAGTGTGCTAGCAACACAGGTAACACTTTATTTCGATGGTCCATTTGAGTATAAGTAGACTGTCTACTTAATATCTGTTGATACTGACATTCAACAGACATTTAACTGACTATAAGAAACTTTGCACTTACACTAACCCCAACCTAACTGTCTACTTAAAATCTAATGAGAATTAGTTGCAATGTATGTGAACCGCCAACTTATCCGGCATTTGTTTTACGCAGCGGATGCCCTTCCAGCCACAACCCATCTCTGGGAAACACATCCATACACATTCACACACATACACTATGGACAATTTAGCTTACCCAATTCACCTGTATCGCATGTCTTTGGACTGTGGGGGAAACCGGAGCACCCGGAGGAAACCACGGGGAGAACATGCAAACTCCACACAGAAATGCCAACTGGCCCAGCCGGGGATCGAACCAGCGACCTTCTTGCTGTGAGGCGAACGTGCTAACCACTCGGCCACCGTGGCGCCCATGATGCTAACATGTTTCACAATATTTTTAGCTATGTTTTAAATGTTACTATGTTGTAACTGTCAACATATTTTGTCATGTTCCTGGCAGGTTGTTAACTTGTTTTATAATTTAATACATTGGTATCAGATTACAGGCATGTTTTAGTATGTTTTATGAAGTTATTGATAAAAGTTTTAAGACCTTATTAGTATGTCTTGGTGCATTAATAAAAATGCTACTTGCATGTTTTCGCTCATTGCTTATGTCTTTACACGGTGGTATGATTTAGAACTTTTCTATCATGTTCCAACAGTGTTAGCATCTTGACATATTGCTATAGCATGTTTTGGCACAATTTAATATAGTATTATATAACACTTGTTAGCATCCTTAAGCACATTACCATCTTGTCCTAGGCTAATTTATAGGTTTTGTTAGTGATAAATGAATTGAAAGAACTGCATACAAACAATAAAAGGAGAGCAATCAAACACAATGTGAGCAGCTGCTAGACGCCGCAGTGAATGTATAAGCAGTGAAGTGTGCAGTAATCGGTGTTTCTCTCTCTCTCCCGCTAAGGAAGGAACTCATCAAAGTGGAGATTAGCCGCACGGCCATGATTATTTCGGGTGCTGTAATGTAACGGTTCAAAGGTGCCATTAATCTTGCCGTTCAGATGCGCATCTCATTCGGTACAGTCTCCTTGATTCGCTCACAAAGGGTGAATGCAGCAATTCCTGAGTTGCTTTTCACGCCGTGCCTCTAAACAGACTAATCTAACCTTCTCTGTAACCTTCACAATAACTTATGCATGCATTTATCATCATTTCACATTACAATCTGCAATGTCATAAATGTGTTGGAGCACCCTCTATTGGCCAGAAGAGGTGGTGCAGTATAACTGACCCTTAATAAACAACATCACACAAAAGATCTCCTGAATAAACTTGTGAACGTCATTTTAGCATTAATATTTCTTTTAATTTGAATAGAACGTCTCTTAAAACATGCCACAGTGAGCATATTTAAAGCTATGTGCATGCATACATGAGCTGCATTTCAAACATGATTTATATATGCATTCAGTAATGGAACGTGCTCAAGACTGATTTGAAAGAAAGCCTTTAAGCAACACACAGTAATGACTTAAACTGAATGATTACAGCACATTCGATGAGAGAGTGAATGATTATCTTTTTCCAGATGACAACTAAGAGAAGACTGGAATATGAATGGGGCGACGCGGTGTCGCCTCACTGGTCGCTGGTTCGAGCCTCGGCTGGGTCAGTTGGCATTTCTGTGTGGAGTTTGCATGTTCTCCGCGTGTCGGCGTGGGTTTCCTCCTGGTGCTCCGGTTTCCCCCACAAGTCCAAAGACATGCGCTATAGGTGAATCAGGTTAGCTAAAAATTGTCCAGAGTGTTTGTGTGTGAAAGTGTGTGTGGATGTTTCCCAGTGATGGGTTGCAGCTGGAAGGGCATCCGCTGTGTAAAACATGCTGGATAACTGTACGTGGTAGATCTTTCTCATATCTGGCACCTTAACTCTGGAACAGCCTTCCTAGCACAGTTCGGGAAGCAGACACCCTCTGTCAGTTTAAAACTAGATTAAGACACACCTCTTTGCGTTAGCATATACATAAAACACAATGCTCCTGAAATAGTTTTGTCTGGATTATTTAGGGCAGCCGGAGCCGGGAACACTTCCCAAAAGACATTATAATTTGAATAGCATCTGCGCTTATGTTAGTCTGTTTTTTATTATTCCCGAGGTTTCCATAATCCTGGACCAGGCCATATATCGTGCCCAACTGAGCCTTGTTTCTCTCGAGGTTTTTAATTCTTCACTTTCGCCAATTGGTGAAGTTTTTTCCTCGCCGCTGTCGCCACTGGGTTGCACGATTCGAGACCTGTAGAGCTGAACATCGATGAGTTTGCTCTTCAGTGTTTGGACTCTCAGTAGTGAATATTAAACCACACTGCTATTGTTTTACTGGAGTTGTAACAGGTATAGTTTGTAGGGCCTAATTATAAAGTACAATATAGTAAATCACGTTCATAATTTCTATAATGTAAAGTGTGACTATTTCATTTCACCATTAAAATGGCATGTATAAGCGTTATATTGACACTTTCATATACTTAAGTATAATTAAAGGCATGCATGGGTTATGAAATTGAGCATTTGTCTTTTATACTGTTAAGTTAGCCCTGTTAGCTTATGTGCTAGCGTAATCATACAGTACTTCTACCATTAGCCTTCTGGCTACAATTAAGCTACAGCTCTGATTAACCACAACAAGGTATCACAATAATAGCTTTTGATCAGACATTCACCACAGATGATATCTTAGGTGTCCTAAGTGTACTCCATTGCAGGGGGGACTCAATTTCTCACCACTCCAACTGGACCAGTTGGCAGTTTTGTGGAGATTGCATGTTCTTCCTCCGGGTGCTTCCTCCAGTTTTCCCCTAAGTCTAAAGACATGCGCTATAGGGGACTTGGATGAACTAAAGTGGCTCTAGTGCAGGGATCACCAATCTCGGTCCTGGAGGTCCGGTGTCCTGCAGGGTTTAGCTCCAACTTGCCTCAAAACACCTGCCTGGATGTTTCAAGTATACCTAGTGAGAGGTGGATTAGCTTGTTCAGGTGTGTTTGATTAGGGTTGGAGCTAAAATCTGCAGGACACCGGACCTCCAGGAACAAGTTTGGTGATCCCTGCTCTAGTGTATGAGTGTGTGTGTAAATGAGTGTGTATGGGTGTTTCCCAGTATTGGGTTGCGGTTGGAAGGGCATCCACTGCATGAAAAATACGCTGGAATAGTCGGTGGTTCATTCCGCTGTGGCGACCCCTAATAAATAAGGGACTAAGCTGAAGGAAAATGAATCAATGAAATTATATATCCTAATTTATTGTTAAAAGATTTATTGTTTGTTCATTACTTCATAGTATCGTGCTCACTGTTCATGTAACAACTCTCTGAGACCTTATGTAAAGTAATATATACTATACTATGTTTATACTTTTAGATGAACCTCTTTAATGCATTTGAAACTTATAAATTTGCATAAAACATTTACTGTAAAGCAGCAGTAAATTCAGCACCATTAATGACAGTCAACAAGACCGTGAAAATAATATCACAGTTTTCTGTGTTGTTGATCAGTGCTATGTGACCCTGGCACTGTTGCTAATAACCATACAAAACCCAACATGCTAAATCCACAGTATAATCACTACCGAAAATATCCCACACTCTACACCACTTCCGCACCATGCTAAATGAGTAACACCCCCAAATAAAAACATGTGCCAGCCTCCTACTAGGTATTGTTGAGATATTTCCGAGTCTAATCCTGAAGACAGAATCCATTACGCTTGGTGGGGAGCAGTGAGCATTTGTGATAAGCACTCGCCACCTCAAAGACATGAGGTAAAATACGCCAATAGAAGTCTGGCAGCAGGGTTAAGGGTATTAACAGACGTACAAAGGCAACATTTATGTTAAAAAATGCAAGCCATTTTGGATATTTTGGTCCCGAGAGGAATCCAGCAGCTAGGTGGCTTCCAACTGTGAAGAAGAGTTGTTTAACAAGTGACCGATATCTAATTTAAATAGATTTATTAACACACGTAATGGAAATATATGCAAGGCTTGGGGATAATGCACATTTTTATCACAGAAAAAACAAGCTAACTTTTACTAGCTAGTCAGATCTGTTTTACTTTATTGTTTAATCTTTTTAAGCACATCAGCTAATCTGCATTCAAACAGCACATAAAAAAAATGCAGCCGTTTCATGAAATCACATTTTGGATGTCTTGTCCATTAGCTTTGAGGCTATATGCTAGTGTTCTCCAAAAAATGTAATTGTCTATTAGAAACAAATTATTTTAGGATGAATATAAATGATTGATAGCTAATGCTAATAATTAATTCTCAACCTGCAAACTGATTAGGAATAGTAAGTACAGCTATCAAGGTTTTGCCAAGCTCGGCCATTAGCTAAATGCTAACTGGCTGTTAGTACGTCTCACAGAAACATCCAGTTTCGCAAATAAACTTTCTTCCAATCTAAATTCCAAATAGTTGCCTAAATGTCTGTGTCACAATGATTAGCGCACATGCTATTGATATATTTATGGAGCTAAACCTGTAGCTAAAGATGCATCTACCTCTGTCACAATCACCAGCGATCTAGCAGTTGCAGATCGCTGGAGAACTACAATTCTGGAACTGGTGTGCGTGTGAGGTTCATGATGGGATTTGAAGTCCAGTTCTGTGACAGAAAACAGATTTGTAGGTCTCCAGCCATCTGCAACTGCTAGATCACTGGTGATTGTGACATCATCACAGTCATTTTCCAGTTACAGTAATATTTCTGTCACATATGGAGGCAAAATATCCTCAAAAAAACATACGCCACAGCCATCTTAACAAGCTAATAATAAAATAAAAGTGTACTTTGTCTACATAATCCTTTCAAACTATTTAATGATTCAAGCATGACGATGCATCGGTTGTACCACATGACAAAAACGTCCTAATTATATGGTAAAATGTCTGATATTCTGATTCTCAAATATGCGTAAAAACATGTTTATTGCTTAAAAGCTTAATAGTTTTCATATCATTGGATCTATGACAGGTGATGGGCGCCGCCATGTTAGTCTGCACTGCAGGGGAGAGATTAGAGCTGCTGGATTTACAACATTATAGTATCAACTTCTCCTGAAATACATGAAAGTAGGTGGCAATGTAAAATAAAAAAAGTAAACGTTTAATAGAGGAAAATCTGAGTAAATGTTTTAATGACCTAAACCAGGGATGTCCAAACTCGGTCCTGGAGGGCCGGTGTCCTGCAAAGTTTAGTTTCAACCCCAAGCAGACACACTTGGGCTAGCTAATCAAGCTCTTACTAGGTTTTCTAGAAACATCCTTGCAGGTGTGTTGAGGCAAGTTGGAGCTAAAGTCTGCAGGACACCGGCCCTCCAGGAGCGAATTTGGACATGCCTGACCTAAACAATGGGAAAAAATACAGTGAATAACGCACATCATCCAATCACATTTACATATGATTATAGACGTCTCCATAGATATCAGAGTTTATGTTACAAACCATTATGTTTTGCTAGTACTTTTGTGTATTAATATACCTGAAACCTAAAATAAATGTTATTTGTTTTAAAACACTGATAAGTGATGCTTTTTCTTATGGCTTATGGCTTTCTTAGTATGAGCCATTGCGGGAAAAAAAGCAGATTTAAATTTAGCAGCTGATTGCATGACACACTGAATGCTCTAATCACACCAGTGTGATCAATAAAACAAGTCCACAAACTCTCTGGAAATGTGCCTATTGTTCTGTAAATAAATAGATGATTTTTAAAAAATAATATATAAAAATGCTAAAACATAACTGAATGAATCAACTTCTGCAGAGAAAATCTGCCATAGTGATCTATACAGCAAAGAA
Organism: Danio albolineatus; assembly: GCA_903798035.1. Classification (NCBI taxonomy): domain Eukaryota; kingdom Metazoa; phylum Chordata; class Actinopteri; order Cypriniformes; family Danionidae; genus Danio; species Danio albolineatus. The sequence goes on from CAIGQQ010034696.1 coordinate 270,651, forward strand.
CACGCTGAAGCGAAGAGCGTGAAAACCCAGGCTGATGTCTTGCTTCAGCAGATCTGACATGACTGCTTGTCCAAACTCTTTAATATCTGCTGGAACAAGGTGAATTCTGACAAGCAGTGGTAAACCTCAGTAAACATTATTGTATGGGGAAAAAACCCTTCAGTAGATTGCCTTGAACTCAATGCAACCTTGTAGTAGTTGTTCTGGCTGCTTTTCTGGTGATTCCTCCTGAAGGGCAAACATTGTTTCAATTAAAATCACAGTAGGCTTTGCAGTATGATAACATTCAATGTATAGTGTGAACGAGTGTGTTTGTTCCCCGCTGAACAATTTCACATAGAGCAGCATTTAAATCCACAAACTGAAAAGCGCAAACTGTGCCCTTCCCCAGTAAATGGGCTATAGGGATTTACACAGACATCCTCTCAGAGGGGCAAAAATAGCAGTCTAAACCTGCAAGCAGGGAAAGATTGAAGAGAGTTCAGGAAAATGTGAAGAGCTGGACTTAACCGGATGATGTCCAGAGACCGTTTGCATCTGAACCAGCAGTTTGCAGTCATCCTGCTTTAGAGCTAAATCTAAACAAGTGTCCAAAAACTCAACACGCACTCCGTTCAACAGCACATTAAAATAAATATCTAATCAACCAATCAAATGACAATCAAAAACAGAATTTGAACATGGTCTAGTGTTTCTCAATCACGTTCCTGGAGGACCGCTAACACTGCATGTTTTGGATGTCTTTTTGTCTGTCACACCTATTATAGGTCTTTCAGTCTCTGTTACTTAGCCGATGATTAGAATCAGGTGTGTTTGGTTAAGGAGACAAGGAAAATGTGCAGAGCTAGTGGTCCTCTAAGAATGAAGTTGAGAAACACTGGTCTAGAAGATCTGTTAAAGGTCAAACCGAACATCAGAATAGGAAAGAAAGAGGATTTAAGAGACTGAGCATGATACAATGAGCTGATCTGATGACAGAAACTGCTGCTCTACTAGGGTTTACAGAGAACGATCTAAAAGATCAGAGACTACCTTGCTGATGCCAGAGGATGGATGAGAACAACCAGACTGGTTTAGCTGATAGAAAGACAACAGAATCTCAAATAACCATTTAATACACAGGGGTCTGCAGAAGAGTATGTCCGAACACACAACACACCTTGAAGCAGACGAGCTACAGCATCAGAAGTCACTGATGACACTCCTGTCAGTTGAGAACAAATAACTGAGGCAACAATCCACACAGACGTAACTTAAATAGATTGCAGAAATTGAGACTAGAAGGGCAACCCTTTTTTCAGTGACAAATCATCAGAATTTGACATTAATGACATGAAAGCAACAGTCCATCTTGCCTTGTAACAACAATTCAGGCTGTTAGTGGTGCAATTGTATGGTAGAGATTTTCTTCACACACTTAAAGTCTCTTGGCACAAATTGAGCATTGATTAAACTTCGCTACCACCCTGATTATTATTGCTGACCATGTCCGTGCCTCTGTGACCTAGCATGGACTCATCTTTTGTCATCTTCCAGCAGGATAACACACCATGGCACGAAGCTCAAATCATCTCCAATTGGTTTCTTGAACATGGCAGCGAGTTGAGACCAGATCTCAATCCAAATGATAAAGGCATTTAGAAAGAAGGTTGAGATTGAAAAAATGACTAATTTCAGATCTAAACATTCTACTTAAATGTAACACAAATTCCTCCAACATGGGATGTTCCTAAAACTGGGCCCACACTGTGTGATTTCAGCCACGATTTGGTCATCTGAGGCAAAAATTCCTATTATCCTAGGCTAAAATTTGTAATTTTTGATCATTTGTTCATTTGAGATGTTCAAAGACAGTCAATTAATTACATCAAAATTTCACTCCAATGAATGTTTGATAGTTTCCAAAGATTCTCTTACAACAGTGTTTCTCAACCCTGTTCCTGAAGGCACACCAACAGTACACATTTTCAACCTCTTTCTAATCAAACACACCTGAATCACCTCATCAGAACATCACAAGAGACTCCAAAACCTGAAGTTGATGCAACCCAGGGTCATTCTGAAAATGTAGCCCTATATAAATTTCTGGAGAGTGCCAAATACGACCCAGAAGGTACGTTTTTTTTTTGTAGTTTTTGTTGTCGTGATTCCACCAGAGGCTGCTGTGTATACATTCTGAGATCTCAAATATCTCCTGCGAGTGCCATTTGTGCCTGCTCTTCTCGTGTTTATCCACCAGAGGCCGCTGTCGACTGACTGAACCACCATCCTCCTTCCTTAAACCCAACTGATTGGCTGTTTCTTAATATGCATTCTTCAGCAGTCTTGCATTCTCGTGTTCTCGCGTCATCGTCATCCGCCGAAGTTCAGTTCCAATACTCAAGACCGCAAGAACGGAGAACACGTGGAAGTTCCCGGATATGTTCTTGATATCAAGGACGCACCGATGCAGACTTGAGCACCGATCTCACTCTAGAAATCCCAGAAGTCATTGCGACTGGAGGTGGGAAGCGCAGCATTTTGTATAGATTTATTATTAAAGTTAAGAAATATAACTTATTTATCTCAGGAGTTTCCTTAAATGAGACGGTGAAAGTAAACATTACCATAAAAAATCTTATTTAAGGCAAAAACACATTAAGGGTGTTTATTTGTTGAAATTCGTATAAAAATCTGTGTTATTTGTGTTGTGCAACGTATATTTGTAAAGTCTTTATGCATAGTATATATTGTGAAATGGGGGGAAACTATAAATTGTTCTATGGATACTGTATTGTTTAAATAATTTTCGGTTAAAGATGCGTGAGGGTCATGTGACCATCAGGAGGAACGCAGCATCTCATTTCTCAGAGGACACGTTCTCTGTCCTCGCGGTCTCCTGAGTTCGTTCTCCCGATGTGACCTGGCAAGACCGGTCTCCACAAGAACACGGCTCTGTTCTCTGCGTTCTTGAAATTGAGAAACAGCTGCATCCCAAATCGCATACTTATGCACTATTCTATGCCATTTTGTAGTATAAATAGTGTAAGTCGTGCGTTCACACTGAAAACTCTAAAATTAATAAGTGCACTTTAATTACTTGGATGATGTACTCATTCCACCGGTAATATGAAGTGTGGAATGATGGACGCTTCACGCACTCAACGACTGCAGCTTTGCTCACGTAGCAGAAGGGGCGGAGGTTTCGTGTGCACATGTTGGATAACTTTATTTATTTTGGACTGATTCAAAATTCTCCTACGAGAGTGATTATAGTGCCTCCTGATGGTGAATGCGGTTATACTCATGATATACTCATGTATTATTTGGTATTTTGGTCAGTTTTTTCACTGATTTGGCGACCGTCAAACGTCATCAGGGAAACGGTTTGAACTTCCGCTTAGTAAAAAAGCCATTAGTGTTCCATTTGGGACAGCACTACATACATATACTGTGCTGTTGAGTGTGTAAGTGCATAAGTACACAGTGCATAGATGCATAGTGTGTCATTTGGGACACAGCTATAATGTTTTCAAAATCAACGATTGACCCGTTCACCCATTTTACAGTGTTTCAAAAGCAATGCAGAAAATTTTAAGCCCTCGCAGCTGCCTCAGTTTCACCACGTTTTCAAATTTTTCCACATTCCCCCTCTTTAATTTACTTGTTTATTTTATTTTTTGGCTTTTGTTTTTGTATTACCTTCTTTCTGGAACTGTTCTTTCGCTGGACTCAAACCTTGCTTTCGAGGTCAACTGAACTCCACGTCACAAGTGAGGTGAGTCACTGGACAAACTGGTAGCGCTGTTATTTCAGCCTGTAGCGTTCGAAATGCAGTTATATGTACCTCTGGCTACGTAATTCGCAATCTCCAGAAATGTCTACAGGGCTATGTTTTCAGAACAAGCCTATGTTGAGTTAATAGGTCAGATGAGGGAGACATCCAAAATGTGTACTGTTGGTGTGCTTTCAGGAACAGGGTTAGGAAACTTACAATGAGCATCATACCAATAGTCAACAGGCGAGCTAAACCAATTATCACAATAATTTTTATCCACCCATGGGTGTTTTTTCCTAGTTTTATTAGCAATGCATGTTATGAATTAAATGAACGCTACTGATTTTATGTTTGGTATGAGGTGTTACTTCAGATCGTAGTTTACTAAAGATTAATAGCGTCAAACTCCAATTGAGTGATTGTGTATCTGATTAATGTGTCTTGATTGTCAGTCAGTCTGACGTGAAAACAGATCTTTCAGTGTGACATGGGGATCATGTTCATACAGTCTGACTAGCTAAAATGTTAAAGTATTATTAAAAATTGAGCTGAGCTTTATCCCATAATTTCCACATTCCACCTTAGGCTGGACAAATACTATATAGACCTAACATACTATTACAATATAACATAGTCCATGCAGCTTTGTGCTTTCATTGATTAAACCATTCAAGAAACAAGAGAAGGAAAGAAGAAGAGTTAAACAGGGTTGAAGATTGGTTTGACAGATTTAAGGCTGACGGGAAATCCAATCTACGGTCATAACATCCTCAAGGGGACAGGCGACTAGAGGACATCAGTGGCCACAATCAGAGACACCCATGCTCATCTGATCTGTGGCAAATCATTGAGTCCTGCTGAAAGATCAGCTCTGGGTAAAGATTTGTGGAGGTATGGCAAAAAAAAATCTGAATATATGAAGGTTACACTTCACAGAACATGAAGAAGTAGAAGGGAAATGGATTTAATTATGCAGCGTCTGCGGGGAGAAAGACCATATGCAGTTCATTAACATCAAATTGAATCTCTCAATTCATCAAACACACACTATCATTTTATAATCACACATTATAAGCATCACAGATACAAAGTATTTAGTGAGCCCGCAAATCAATCAGTGTCTTATTTTTGGTAGACACAATCGCCCAAAGCCTAGTTAGTGACCTACATAGACCCAATATATATATATATATATATATATATATATATCACATAGCAGTATGATGCATGGATGTGCTCCACGCAGGTTTTTGCATCTCGTATACACTATGAACAGCAGATATGCTACTTATTCTCTTTATTTTCTATCTCCACTGGGAGATACTCATCCTCAGGCCCCCAGAGACTATGCAGCGCCACGGATGTGATCCAAGACCCGCGATGAGATGATCCCAAGGTTCCATAATCCTGGACCAGGCTGTATCCTGAGCAGCTGCTTGGTGCATGGAGGAGTGGACAGCATGAGACTGATTCCTGTGACGCTCCGGGGACAGACAAGTCTCGCTGACGTCCAGTGTTCTCCAGTCTCCGGCGCCTAGACTGCAGCTCTACACAAGACGTCTGGCCATAGGAGAAATGGTCATGCCCAACTGAGCCTGGTTTCTCTCGAGGTTTTTTAATTCTTCACTTTCACCAATTAATGAAGTTTTTTCCTTGCCGCTGTCGCCACTGTCTTGCATGATTTGGGACCTATAGCGCTGCGCATCGATGGATTTGCTTTTCAGTGTTTGAACTCTCAGTAGTGAATATCAAACCACACTGAACTGAACTGAACTGAACCTCAACACTGAAAACTGGACTGACACTGTTTCAATCCACTATAACCTTCTATGTGAAGCTGCTTTGACACAATCTACATTGTAAAAGCGCTGGAGAAATAAAGGTGAATTGAATTGAATATGATAAATCTGTTGATAATTATGCAAAGGCCAATCCAATGCATGTATGTATGCATGTTTGTTTTTGGGATAGTAACTAAATGTATACTATAGTTACATTATACCTATACTATACTAGTATATACAATAGTAGTTACTATAAACTATGTATACGTAGCATTAGAAAAATATGTATAAGTATAGATAAATTGGCATTATAAGCATGCATTGATTGATTCAATTATTGATTATCAATCGATTGATCAATCAGTTGCCTTCCAGGTTTGTCATTTTGTCCTGCATTGCTCTAAAGCATGATTCGCAGTGTTCAATGAATTCACTGACAGAGTTGGGGCGAAAATATTTTTGAGAAATCAACTCTTTGATTCTGAGATTTTTTTTAAATGTGTCACTATTCTATTTTGAATCAAAGTTCAACTAAGTCAAGTTATTATTTGTTGTTCCTAAAACTTGGAAAGACAACAAGACTTTTGTCAGGTAGTGTAGTTGTGTATACGTAATATAACATTGTGGTAAAAATGCAACATTATAAGCTAAATAAATAAACCAACTGTTTTTAATCAATATGATTGTATACATATTTTAAAACTAAAACAAAAGTGGAGGCATTTTTTTAAACTATCAAATCTAGCTAGTTGCCTGTGGGTGTATGAAATAAATGGCAATCTATTATCTGACAAACATATTTTACTCGTGTTAGTGTTTTCTCAAAATTCACAGAACGATCAAATGAACTGTTGTTTTTAGAGTCTTATTTTTAATTTAAATATTCTTTAAAAATCAAATACATTGAGTTGACACGTAATAAAATCAGTATCCTCAAACATTTGCTAAATAATATTTTCATATTTAGTTTTACTGAAAGTTAATGGTTAAGATAGTTATTTATTATTTAAATTAATTTTAATTTCTAAACAAAAAATATTTCCATTCTTATGAAGAGAGGATTATATAACCTTCCTGTCATGTTTGGGTCAAATCTGACCGATTTACAACTTAAAACACATATTGTGTTTTGCATCTGATTGCCTCAAGGCCTTATGACAGGGCTATTCAATTGGCGGCCCGCGGGCCGAACCCGGCCCCCGAGGCAATTTGTTCTGGCCCTCCAATTAGTGTAACCCAGACATCAGAAATAAATTTAGTGCAGTTGAAAAACGGCCGCTATAGTTCTGAAGTGACGTGTGTCTGTTCAATACAGCACGAGCTGCAGTTGAAGGCTGCACAGAGCACAAGTCACCTGACATTAAGCGAGTGGCGCGAGCAGCCGAAAACATTTGGATATGTTTGTAGAAAAATCCTTTTGTAGAATGCACTGATAATGTTGTTAGGGGTGCATCGATTCGCCGATTTCACTGTGCTTATATTCGTCACGGTTAATTAATCGCTAAGGCTTCTCAATTGCGCGTTTCTGTTGCACGGAATGAAACTGCTGCAGTTAAACAAAGTTGTGCCACCTGTGCGCTAGTTTAAAGTTCCGAGCTTGTACGCCGAGGCCAATACGCATGTACACTGAATTAACTGTAGCAGCGGGTCGTTCCAATATCACGTTCTTTCCGCACGCAAGATTGTTATTTCTAATGTAGATTATATGCTAATGTGCGCGCACAAGCGGAGCAACACGCTTGCGACTTTCCGGGCGCACGCAATAGAAAATATCTCGTGCTGGTGTGAGGTTGTGCGTGCCTTTCAGTGCAATGTAAACAAAAGATATGTAAGACAAATTATTATTAAAATGATTATGTATGTACACTCTCAGAAATAAAGGTACAGGAGCTGTCACTGGGGCAGTATCTTTTCAAAAGGTACATATTTGTACCCAAAGAATCCACAGTGGTACCTCAAAGGTGCATATTAGTGCCCAAATGTGCCTAAAAAGTATCTTTGAGGTACTATTATAGACCCTTGAGGTACAAATATGCACCTTTTGAAAAGGTACTGCCCCAGTGACAGCTCCTGTACCTTTATTTCTGAGAGTGTATGAACGCAGATGATAACAACAGTTAATCTAAATACTTGAGCCTACCTAATATAAAGCTTAAATTTACATTAGACGTAATAACCGTGAACCCATGATTATTCTTCAGACTATATAATAATACAACCAACATCTATAATTGTTGCATCCATAATTGTTATGCAGTTTAAAACATATGAATGTGTTTGAATGTAAGAAGCCTGCTTAAGCAACATATGAATGTTTGTTAAAAACATATGAATGTTTGTTAAAAAAAAAAAAAGCTACATTGTACAATGCAGTTATATTAGTAGTTTCAAAATACCACATATTAACATTTTAATGTAGTAAAAGCCAACTTAGGTGTTTTAAGGAGCAAAAATGCAACATATGCAGTTGTGTCCTCACTCATGCTGCTCCGGCCCTTCGTTTGGGATGCTTTTCATGAACTGGCCCCCATGACAAACTAATTGAATAGCCCTGCCTTATGATATCCTCCACACTGTGCACTTGAACATATAAAAGCAATGATCACCTCTTTCATTGGATTTTAATCAACCTTGTTACACCTGTGGTGGTCCAGGTCAAAAGTGACCACCATAGGAAATTAATAGGTATCAAGACCATATTCATCCATTTGACAGAAATCATCCCCATACACACCACCCCAACTCACTCACTCACTCATTCACACATTTAAGACCGAACAATGTCTCTGTGATCTTTCAGATCGTTCTCTGTAGTAGAGCAGCAGTTTCTGTCATCAGATCAGCTCATCACATCATGCTCAAAGTCTCTTAAATCCTCTGTCTTTCCTATTCTGATGTTCGGTTTGACCTTTAACAGATCTTCTAGACCAGTGTTTCTCAACCTCATTTGTATTTTCTTTCTTTCTTTCTTTCTTTCTTTCTTTCTTTCTTTCTTTCTTTC
>CAIGQQ010034696.1:285742-312548 GCA_903798035.1 Danio albolineatus
GTAACATTACAAGAAAAACTAAAATAACACAGGGCAAAACCCTGACAGGGCCCCCCCCTCTAGGAACGGCTCCTGACGTTCTTGCTCAGAGACTTGAGAGCGTGAAAGTCTCGAATCAATTTAGGGTCCAAAATGTCCTTGGCAGGAACCCAGGAACGCTCCTCAGGGCCGTAACCTTCCCAGTCTACAAGATACTGCCGGGTTCTACGAACTTGCCGTACATCCAGAATCCGGCGGACTGTGTAGACTGGTTGGCCTCCAAAGGACCGAGGAGGGGGAGGTTTACCTGCCACAGAGAAAGGAGAAAATAGAACTGGTTTAAGCAATGACACATGAAAGGTAGGGTTTATTTTTAATGATTTGGGTAAGTATAGTTTATAAGTGACCGGGTTTACTTTCCTGGCAATCTTAAAAGGGCCGATGAACTTTTGCGAGAGTTTTCTTGAATCCACTCGAAGGGGAATATTCTTGGTAGACAGCCAAACTCTTTGGCCAGAACGAAGAGTTGGAGCTGGCCTGCGCCTGCGGTTAGCCTGGTGTTGGTATTGCTGAGAAACTTTGAGGAGCTTGAGACGAGCCTTTCTCCAGGTTTGACGGCAACGTCTGATGAACTGGAGAGCTGAGGGAACTGCAACTTCTACTTCCTGTTCAGGGAATAGTGGCGGGGAAAAACCAAATTGGCACTCGAAGGGGGACATCCCAGTTGCCGAAGAACGGAGGGTGTTATGTGCATATTCGGCCCATATGATGAAGCGAGACCAAGCAGTGGGGTTGTTAGCAGCCATACATCTCAGGGTGGTCTCAAGGTCCTGATTAAGTCTCTCAGTTTGACCATTCGACTCAGGGTGGAAGCCTGAGGATAGACTTGCAGTGGCCCCTACGGATTGACAAAAGGCTTGCCAGAATCTGGAGGCAAATTGAGGTCCTCGATCCGAGACAACATCCTGGGGAATACCAAAGACTCGAAACACATGGTTGATGACCAATTCAGCTGTCTCTTTAGCAGAGGGGAGTTTGGACAAGGGAATGAATCTTGCGGCTTTGGAAAATCTGTCCACGATGACTAATATTGTGGTGTTACCCTGGGATGGAGGAAGTCCTGTGATAAAGTCCATGGATATGTGTGACCAGGGCCTGTGGGGTATGGAAAGGGGATGCAGAAGTCCCTGAGGAGAACAATGAGAACTCTTGCTCTGGTTGCAGGTGGGGCATGCTTTGACATACATGGTGACATCTTTCTTAATAGTTGGCCACCAGAACCGCCTCTGCAGGAACTCGAGAGTGCGGGTGGACCCTGGATGGCAAGTAAGTTGGGATGAGTGTCCCCATTGGAGGACCTTAGAGCGAACAACCCTGGGGACATACAGACAGTCAGTAGGGCCGCCACCTGGGTCAGGGTCTTTAGATTGGGCTTTTCTTACGAGACCCTCCAGATCCCACCTAATGGGGGCAACAATCTTAGAACTGGGGACAATAGATCTCTTGCGGTCCTCTAGAGGGGATTTTGCATATACTCGGGACAAGGCATCTGGTTTGAGATTCTTTGAACCTGGGCGGTAGGTGAGGGTAAAATTAAACCGGTTGAAAAATAAAGACCATCTGGCTTGACGGGGATTGAGTCGCTTCGCCTGTTGAATATACTCTAGATTCTTGTGGTCAGTGAGAACTTGAAATGAGTGTTTGGCCCCCTCCAGCCAGTGTCTCCATTCCTCGAGAGCTAGCTTCACTGCCAGTAACTCCCTATCACCCACGTGGTAGTTTCTCTCGGTGGGGGTGAGACGATGAGAGAGAAATGCACATGGGTGAAGTTTGTTATCCTCACCTCTCTGGGACAACACTGCTCCGATGCCCACCTCGGAAGCATCAACCTCAACCGTGAAAGGTTTGTCAGGGTTCGGAATGAGGAGGATAGGTGCTGATGTGAAGCGTTTTTTTAGCTTGATGAAAGCCTCTTCAGCTTCAGGTCCCCACTGAAACCCAACACCTTTCTCTTTGGTGAGGGCTGATAATGGAGCTGCCACAGTGCTGAAATTCAGAATGAATTTCCTATAAAAATTGGCAAACCCCAGGAAACGTTGCACCTCTTTGACCGAGGAAGGGGAAGGCCAGTCCACCATAGCTTGGATCTTTTGCGGATCCATTTGGATCTGTCCGGGCTTGATGACAAAACCAAGGAATTGGACTTGGGTTACGTGGAACTGGCATTTCTCAGGTTTAACATAAAGGTGGTTATTGAGAAGACATTGGAGGACCTTGCGGACATGAGATATATGTTCTTGGAGGGAGCTCGAGAAAATAAGGATGTCATCTAGGTAGACAAATACAAACTTATTAAGCATGTCTCTAAGAACATCATTGATGAGGGCTTGAAACACAGCAGGAGCATTGGTGAGACCAAAGGGCATCACTAGATATTCGTAGTGCCCTGTGGGCGTGTTGAAAGCGGTCTTCCACTCATCTCCTTGTTTGATGCGCACAAGGTGGTAAGCATTGCGCAGATCAAGTTTAGTGAAAATAGAGGCCTCTTGTAGGATCTCAAAAGCAGTGGACATAAGTGGCAAGGGATATCGGTTGCGGATGGTGATTTTATTTAGCCCCCTGTAATCTATGCAGGGCCGCAGACCACCGTCCTTTTTCCCAACAAAGAAAAAACCAGCGCCTGCAGGAGAGGTGGATGGTCGAATGATTCCTGCTGCGAGGGATTCCTCAATATAATTCTCCATGGCAGTACGCTCAGGAAGGGACAAGGAAAAAATACTGCCTCTTGGGGGGCTGGAGTCGGGGAGAAGCTCAATGGCGCAATCATATGGACGGTGGGGCGGTAAGGAAGTAGCTCTCTTCTTGCTGAAGACAGCCTTGAGGTGGTGGTACTGGGCTGGAACTTGAGACAGATCTACGGGTTCTCGAGACTCGAAAATGGGGTTCAGAGGTTTCAGATTCAGACAGGTGGTTTGACAGGTGGGACTCCAGGCCAGAAGGGTTCCCGTAACCCAGTCAATGTGGGGATTATGTTGCAGCAGCCAGGGGTGTCCAAGGATAATCGGGAATTCAGGTGAATGTATGAGGTGGAAACAGAGCTTTTCTTGGTGCTGGTGGATGGAAAGAGACAAAGAAGTAGTAAGGTGAGTCACTTCTCCCGGTGCTAAGGGTCTGCCATCCAGTGCTGTAACTGACAATGGTTCAGGAAGGGAATCGATAGGAATATGGAGTTCTTTTGCTAGGGTGATGTCCATGAAGTTTCCAGCAGCACCAGAGTCAATGAAGGCTTGCAGTTGGGATCTTTGGTCTGTCCAAGTGAGAGTGATGGGGAGGAACAAGCCACATTTGGAAGGTGAGGTGCTATATGTAACTCCCGTTACAGTCCTTCCTTGCCTGTACGGGACTGAGCGTTTCCCGAAAGCTGGGGGCAGTTGGAGCGAAAATGATCAGACAGACCACAATAGAGGCAACACCGCTCCCTCATGCGGCGGTCTCTCTCCGTTGGTGAAAGGCGAGTCCTGCCCAACTGCATTGGCTCGGGATTGTCTTCGTGTACCAATAATGGGGAAGAGGAGGTTGGAGTGGACCCCTTGGTGGAGGTTGTGGAGGAATTCTGACGTCTCTCCCTCAGTCGATTATCTAGTCTAATTGTTTGGTCTATTAGAGACTCGAGATCTAGGGCAGGTTCCCTGGTAGCCAAATCATCCTGAATAATCTCGGATAACCCATTCTGAAAGCAGACCATGAGAGCTTCATCATTCCAGCCACTCCCTGCAGCCACTGTACGAAATTGAATGGCATATTCTGCCACACTGCCAGTCTCTTGTCGAAGGGTGAGGAGTTTTTTAGAGGCTTGCCTATCACTAAGAGGATGGTCAAAAACTCGCTTAAACTCTTGTTCAAAAGCCATGTAACTTGAGCAGAATGGTGCTTTAGCCTTCCATACTGCAGTGGCCCAGGAAAGGGCCTTACCAGACAACAGGGTGATCACATAGGCGATTCGGGCCCGATCTGATGGGAAAGATGATGGCTGTAACTCAAAGGTGAGAGAACATTGGGTCAGGAAACCATCACATGCACTAGGATCACCTGAGAAGTGTCGTGGTGGAGGTAGGCGAGGTTCCATCATAGGAGAGGGTGCTCGGTTATTCTGTCAGGACCGGGGATAGAACCCGGGTCTCTGGTGTGTTAGTGAAGTAGTATTTAACAATGAGCCACTGGGAATTGAAGAACCCAATAACGAAAACTTCTTGTATCCTTGTGGAGGTTTATTAAGAACCAAAAACAATCTTCAATAGAAGACGAAAAAACTGTTAACAAAAACTTGGAACTTTGAAGAACCAAAAACAATCTTCAATAGCTGACGAAAAAACTGTTAACAAAAACTTGGAACTTTGATTTCCAAAAAACATCAACTCAGAAGAAAAACAAGAAAAGCTTTAGCACAGAAAAATCCACAAAACTCACAAAAACAAGTAGGCAAAAACTCACAGTAGGTGACAGGCTTGAACCACAATAACCGAGCAAACAACAGATGAACTGAGTCTACTTAAATACAAAAGGCTAAACAAGGCACATGTGAAATCAATGAAAATGATTGCGGATACAAAAAGAGAAAAGAACGAAATGACGACATCTAGTGGACAAAAGTAACATTACAAGAAAAACTAAAATAACACAGGGCAAAACCCTGACAATGAGATGCCATGTTGAACTTTCAGTGGCCAGGTTGAGAGAGTGGAAAAGCTTTTATACCAAATTTAACTCGCCTTCTATCTGGAAACACCTGAGACAGTGTAAAACTAATGAGTCACATGACACAGGGGAAGGAAAATGTCTAATTGTGCTCAATTTGTACATTTTCACTTAGGGATGTTTTTGAAGGGACACTAAATTTACACTGCTAAACTAACTTTACACTGACTCCTTTTCATTGTGTCAAAGAGTCATTTCTGCAGGGTTGTCCCATGAAAAGATATAAATAAATATTTGCAGAAATGTGAGGGGTGTACTCACTTTTGTGACATACTATATATATATATATATGTTCATTCATTCATTTTCTTTTCGGCTTAGTCCCTTTTATATATATATATATATATATATATATATATATATATATATATATATACACACACACACACACACACACACACACATTTGTAGGTAAAATAGAGGAGAAATTAATGGTTATGCATTCAGACTGTTATTTCCCAACTGATGTTAAACAGAGAGACTTAAATGATAATAATAATAATAATAATAATAATAATAGTAAGAAGAAGAAGAAGAAGAAGAATAGTTTTAATCCACCTGTTTAGTCATGAGGTATGAAGTACTGTTTCCGGGTCCAAGCCACTACTCATTTGCATTAAGAAAATATCCGTTTATGACCACTTTTAGTCATTACACATTCATACCTGTCAACCCTCATGTTTTCCCTGGGATGCTCCCGTGTTTTACAGTACTATCCTGCTATCATCCCATAAAGGTATTTTCCCGTATTTTATTTTTAAAGAGCCGATCCTCCCTATACTGTTCTATCCCTGTTCAGAACATTCATTTTATTTAGGTATGGAAACACTTTGAAATAAATATAAAAACGGCAGTATTCCTTTAATAATAATAATAATAATAATAATAATAATAATAATAATAATAATAATGATTCCTTACATTTATATAGCGCATTTCTAGACCCTCAAAGCGCTTACACAATGGGGGGTATTCTCATTTACCACCAGTGTGCAGCATCCAAGCAGCCATATTGCACCAGACTGCACACCAGCTACTGTAAATGGTGGAGAGGAGACAGAGTGATGAAGCCAATTATGATATGGGGATGGCCATGATGGACAGAAGCCAGTGGGCAGATCTGACCAGGATGCCAGGGTTAAACCCCTACTCTATTTTGAAGAACATCCTGGGATTTTTAACGACCACAGAGATTCAGGACCTCGGTTTAACGTCTCATCCGAAAGACGGTGCTCACTGAGCAGTATAGAGTCCCCTTCACTATACTGAGGCATTAGGACCCACACAGACTGCAGGTTGAGCTCCCCTGTTGGCCTCACTAACGCCACTTCCGGCAACAACCGAGCTTTCCCATGTGGTCTCCCATCCAGGTACTGACCGGATTGCTTAGCTTCAGTGGCCGACCATGTGAAAGTTGCAGAGAGCTAGCTGCCAGCAATTTCCATTATAGGAGGCATTGTCACTCCTATGCAATCTTGAAAGCAGTCAATTCATGTAGCAGTGTGCATGACTGTCAGACACGCTCCATAGTGATAAATAGACATGGTTTCCTAAATGGATTCTGTACCTGCACTTTAATACGAAGCAAAAGTGGACACCCCTGGTTTGAACAGACATATACACATAATAATAATAATAATAATAATAATAATAATAATAATAATAAAATGCTGCTTTTTGGAACATTGAACAAATTTACTAAATTGGGGATTTTTTTATGGTTGGATTAACAACTGTACAGTGTTAGCGATGGCACAGTGACAGTGTGGTTGCAATATGACTTTTTCTTTAACACTACAAGTGCAAAAGATATGTGACCACAGAACAGTGTAAAAATAAAAGTTACACTGATAGGAGTACTAGTGGTTTAAAGTAACGAATTACAAATACTCAAATTACTGTAATTAAGTAGTTTTTCTCAGAAATTGTAATTTACCAGTTAGTTTTAATAATGTGTACTTTTACTTTCCATTGAGTACATTTTTATTGGTGTATCAGTACTTTTACTCCACTACTTTCCTTCAACCTGCAGTCACTACTATTATTTTTCCTGTCTATGGGGATTGGCTTAGTAGTCTTGTGATTCCTGTCCAATCAAATCACACAAAGGTAAATCGCATCATAATGAACTACCTTAAAAGTGTCCAAGACGATGTCCAAAATCTTTACACGTATTGACCCAGACACTGTTTAGATGCAACACCCAGCAGGCACATGACGTCAGATTGACGTTGAACCCCAACTTTTTTTTTGGAAATGAAAATCGGGTTGTCATCAGAACCCAACGTTAGGCCAACGTCAATTTCCAACCTAAAAACAACTAAACATCAACATCTAATGATGTTACAGCTTGATGTGTGGACGTTACTATTACGACGTCTTTTAGACCAGTGGTTCTCAACTGGTTTGGCCAGGGGACCCACATTTTTACATGGTCATCAAGCCGCGACCCAAATTTTTAGGAACTGTAATATAATTTTAGAAATTATAATTAATTTGTATTTATTTGTTAACATACACAAGCAGTGAAAGAAAAATCATGAGAAAATCAGCAAGACTTACAAATAAACAATATTTTATTGCTGACATTTAACAAAATGTATTAAATTATAGAAATATTACAAAGTAAAAAGGACAAACACTGTAAACAGTGGTTAGGGTAAGGAAAGGTTGTTACCATAAACAAAACTGAACTGTTAATAAAACATGAACCCTGATCCTGTTGAACAGAACAAACCAGCCAATTGTAAAATGATTAAAATATTCATAACCATTTTTACATCTAATATGACAGCAATTATAAACATCTGTTTCACTTAACAGTAAGATAATGAGATAACTGAGGATGTGCTTTACTGATGTGATAAGAGTTTCAAAGTCAGGGGTGATGGTGGACAGTGCTACCCGAAGATCGTGCCCTATGTCCAACCTGTTCCTTTGCTTTGACTCAAGCTGCACCAAGGAAGAGAAGCCACTTTCATACAAATACGTAGTTCTGAATGAGATGGGTTTGAGAGAGGCTTACTTCAGTGAATTTTTTTCAGCGTCTTATCACGACAGCTCCACCAGCTGACTCTCTATGTTGCTCTGTAACGTGACGCTTTCCACATCGATTCTAAAGGGATCGGTTGTTGCGCGCGCATTTCAAAATAAAAGTCCGGTATATGCTAAACAAGTTAAAAATGAAACTTTTGTTGTTTTTTGACCACACACTCCGCGACCCACTGAAAATGTTCCCGCGACCCACCAGTTGAGAAACACTGTTTTAGACAATGTATTTTGGTTGCCATACCTGACAAATAAATGTCAGTATTTTACGTCAATATGAGATTGGTTTAAGATGTTGGCTCGATGTTGGATTTTGGTCTGTAACACTTTATTTTGAAGGTCCATTTGAGTTTTAGTAGACTGCTTAATATCTTTTGATACTGACATTCAACAGACATTTAACTGACTATAAGACACTTTGCAAGTTCATGTCAACTTACACTAACCCTACCCCTAACCCCAACCTAACAGTCTACTTATAATCTAATGTGAATTAGTTGCAATGTAACTTAAATTCAACAAACGGACCATCAAAATAAAGTATGACCTTTTTGTCACTTTCTAACACCACCTAAATCCTTAACTAAATGCACTAAATGCTAAAATAACTAAAATAACTAAATGCACTACAGAATGTTACATTTTCATACACAAATGACATGTAAAGGCATCAGCTTTTTACAGCGTAATACTCACTACTCACTACTCTCGAGTACTTTTAAAAGGTCTACTTTTTACTCAAACTCTCAGTAATATTTACAACAGATACTTTTACTCTACTCACACTACATTGTTAGGCAAGTAATGGTACTTTTACTTAAGTATGATTTTTCAGTACTCTTTCCACCACTGGCAATAACAACACTGGTGGGTGTTAAATGCCCCTAAGTGTAAAACTTTGATAACTATAGTAAGTTTAACATTCTACTATATCAGTGTATTTATTCAGCACTTTAGAGTGCAAATGTAACACTACACATGGTGTACTTTTAACACTTGATAGATAGAGACCATGTATGATCTTCACTAGTATAAAAATCAACACTTTAAGTGTTAAATTGACACTACTTATATTACTGTGTAAGAAAAATATGTCTTTTTTTTGTTGCTATTTTATTTGTTGCATTTGTTTTTAAAAACTCAAGCTTTTTGTTGCTTTTTATATGAACAAATCCACAATCTTTTAAACATTCAAACATTTTTATTGAGCGAAGGCCAGAAAGAGATAATGCTGAATGAGGAAATCACAGCTGGAGTCGCACACAGAAAATAGCTTTTATTGCCTTTCCAAATTATGCAAGCGATTAGTGGAATAAAATAATTGTGAGGCTCACAAACTGGCAAACAGACACTTGGCTGTCGCTCGGCAGAGGAAAATAACATCAGGAGGGAAACGCGAGGTGAAAAAAACAGCAGAACATAAAGCCAGAACTGACTGACTGTGAGCAAAAACAGCCTAAAATAAGAAGATCTGGTTACATGCTGCCAGAAAACCAATATAGATATAGCAGGAACGATGAATGCATTTGAATATCTTCTACATATTTATGATTACTTTGTATTAGCACAGTTATATTATTATGAGTTGGCACGGTGGTGCAGCGGGTATCTCTGTCGCCTTACAACAAGAAGGTCGCTGGTTCCAGCCCAAGCTGGATCAGATGGCATTTCTGTGTGGAGTTTGTTCTGTCTTTATCGATGTCGGTATCCTTGGGTGCTCCGGTTTCACCCACAAGTCCAAAGACGTGCTGTAGGTGAATTTGGTAAGCTAAATTGTCCATAGAGTTTGTGTGTACGTCCTGGTTCTTAAGGTAGGGGGTTGAGCGTTGGGTTAACGACCCACCTCGTAAATATTAGATGTTACGAAAGACCAGCTTGGTGCAGCTAAATATCAACTTCGAAATAAACAGCCCTGGGAGTAAGTAAGTTTATTATTATAATACATATCATATATGGTATAATGTCAATATAATAATGTATATTTAGTATTAATATTATACATTAATAAGTGTATAACATTAGATATTAATAAACATTACATGTTAATTCATTGTATATTTTTATCTATCATTTTATTACATACTAAGTTTGTTTCTATTATAAATAATTTATAGCTTATTATATTTTATAAATAGTTTAAGTACAATTATGTACTTCAATATATTTAATATGTATATGTCTACATTCTAATGTGAATTCTGTTTTTAATTTATTACATATTAGGATTATATTTTTCAATATCAACAAACTATGTATTACTACATAATAAAATGATAATTATTGGCGGTTCATTCCGCTGTGGCGACTTCTGAAATAGACTAAGCTAAGCTGAAGGTAAATGAATGAATGAGTAATGATTATTATTTTAAATTCACACATATTATATATTTAAATGTGTATACTGTATATATATACACACACACACACACATATATATTATCTATATGAAAACTATGGTAACACTTTATTTCGATGGTCCATTTGAATATTAGTAGACTGTCTACTTAATATCTGTTGATTTAACTGACTATAAGAAACTTTGCAAGTACATGTCAACTTACACTATCCCTACCCCTAACCCCAACCTAACAGTCTACTTATAATCTAATGAGAATTAGCTGCAGTGTAACTTAAATTCAACAAACGGACCATCAAAATAAAGTGTGACCGAAACGATAAACACATATAAAATATATCACACATATAAAACACATTTTTTTACATAATTTGCTCATATTAATACATTACGACTTATTAATAATATGTTTCTACAATTAGATATCATTTAAGTGCAACATTATCATACCTGTATAAATATTTGTATTATAATTTATATGTGTTTGTGTGCAAGAGAGAGAGAGAGAGAGAGAGAGAGAGAGAGAGAGAGACTAGTAGCATGACTTTAAAAGCCACAGGGTGTATAATAAAAATAAAAACGGCAACATTACAAACTGATCAAATTAGATTTTTAAAGGTGGAACAGAAAATTTCACACTTGGCGGATGAGCAGATTTATTTGATCTCACAATGAGCCGCAGAATAATCAGCTTGTTTTAGCATCAGCAAAAAAAGAGAAAAGTAAGGCAAGATTGGCCTGAAGCCTCAGCTTTACACTCAAACACAGCAGAAACTGTGTCATTTAGTGGGGAAAAAAATGCTTTAAACATGTTTAACATGCTTTAAACATACTGCAGTTCAGTCTGAAGACAAAAGCACAGATACAAGAAACACAATATGAATCACTCACACTACACACAGATTCTGAGCAGTCACTTAAAAAGGAACGCTCATTTTATTTTATAAATATATTCAATGTACAACTCTCCTAGTTTATCACCTGAGTTTTACCATCTTTTAATCCATTCAGCCAATCGACAGAAGCACTTTTAGCTTAGCTTAGCATAAATCATTAAATCAGATTAGACCACTAGCATTCCGCTCAAAAAAGTACTTTTTTGTTTCAAGGTTGACACTTCTGTAGTTGCACCATGGATTAAGTCAAACAAAAATGAAAAATTACTGTTTTCTAGGAATTACACTGAATTACATTCTGGCATAAGAATAAGAAACTTTGCTGTACCATAGCTGCAGCAGGCGCAATGATATTACCAACCCAGTATCATTGAAGATACGTGCCCAGGGCAACATATTTGGGAACTGAGAAACCTAGAGCTACGTTTGCTGCTTGCAGTTTTTGTTTTCATAACTCCACTAGAGGGCGGCGTGTATATTTTTGACGATCTCAAATAAGTTACTGGGCCATGCTTTCTCATAAATCCTTCTCGTAAATCCATCAGAGGCCGCTGTGTATATTTCTGCCAATCTCAACATCCTTCTCTTGTAATCGACTGACCCACTCACCCCTTCCCTAAATCCAACAAATAGTGTATCTAAAGTAATCGAGAAGAGAAAAGCTGTGTTCTTGAACCCCAATTTTGCATTTGAAATTTCATAATCAGAAAGAGCTTTAGATTTTTGGGGGAGGTTTATTTTATGTAATGTCCTTCGCTGGACTAGCTTAACCGACGGCGTACAAGGTAAGCTACCAAGCAAACTGGTCGCACCAGAAAGACCATCCATACGTGGTCAGCAGTATAGCACAAAAAAGAACATCACATCGCTACAAAGCATTGGTTTACACACAGCATGCAGCCAGGCGTAGCAAACAACTTGCAGCCTTGGGTACATATTTCATGGTTCCCAAAAATGTAGACATGGGCATATATTCCCAAGGAGCCTATTATGAAATTGAGCAATGATGTTACCTAGTTACCACTTTTCAGACACTGAGTAATACCATTATCATAACTACAAAAGCAATGCAATATATCGTTGCACAGTTCAGATATCATACTCAGTGGTGGAAAGAGTACTGAAAAATCATACTCAAGTAAAAGTACCATTATTGCCCAAAATTGTAGTGCGAGTAAAAGTACCTGTAGTAAATATTACTCAAAGTGTGAGTAAAAAGTAGACCTGTTAAAAGTACTCAAGAGTAGTGAGTAGTGAGTATTACGCTGTGAAAAGTTGATGCGTTTACAGAATGTTACGTTTACACATCCCTGCACAAACAACATGTAGTGTATTTAGGGATCTTTCTATTTTCATTCGTTCCTTCTAACCTTCCTTCAATTATTTGTTTGTTCTCTCCTTCCTTCATTCATTTGTTTGTTCCCTCCTTCCTTCGTTCACTCTATCATATTTATGTTACTTCCTACATTAGGTCCTTTTGTTCATTCATCCGTTTGTTCGTTCGATCCTTCCTTCCTTCCTTCCTTAGTTTGTTCAGTCCTTCCTTGAATTTCTCCTTTATTCGTTTGGTCCTACTTCTTTCCTCCCTTTATTTGTTCGCTCATTCTTTCATATTTTTGTTCCTTCCTTTGTTTCTTCCTTTTGTTCATTCATTCGTTAGTTTGTTCAGTCCTTCCTTGAATTCTTCATTCATTTGGTCCTTCCTTTTTTCCTCCTTTTGTTTGTTCGCTTATTCTTTCTTTCTTTTTTTGTTCCTTCCTTCATTAGGTCCTTTGTTCATTCTTCCTTAGTTTGTTCAGTCCTTCCTTGAATCCTTCATTTATTTGGTTCTTCAATCCTTCCTTCCATTCCTTGTTCAGTCCTTACTTTTATTTGGCCCTTCCTTCCATTCTTCATACATTCAATTTAGTGATTGTTTAAGGCTGTTTGGTGATTTCAGTCATCATACAGTCGACATCCATCATTTTCAGTGACATGCAGTCTATAAACAGTCTCTGGATCATTGCGTGTAAATATTTGGAACATCTTCTTGGCCATTTTTAATGTTTCCCAAAGGTTTGCTGCATTTATAAAGCGTCCATGTCTTGAGGTTGTTCAGTATGATGTGATTTACTTTCTATGTGTGATTTAATTGGACAGGAATCACAGGACTGATTTTCTACTTTAGACAATGACCATAGAAAAGAAAGAAATAAAGTAGTGACTGCAGGTTGAAGGAAAAGTAGTGGAGTAAAAGTACCGATACTGCACTAAACATGTACTCAAGGGAAAGTAAAAGTCGACATTTATAAAACTACTCAGTGAAGTACAATTCTTGAGAAAAACTACTCAATAATAGTAGTTTGAGTATTTGTAATTAGTTACTTTACACCACTGGTCATACTCATATTTAAGTATAGTTTAATGCAATAAATATACTTCACAATATACTATTATTTACAATTTAACAAATTCACGCTTTATATACATACCAAAGTGCTTACATATTCCAAAAAATCTTTGGATAAAATAAGAAACATCTGAAATGTCTTTGATGAAGCTGAATGAGCAATCAATCATCTCTCTTTCATAGTTTGCACCGAAATACATGTTTTTTGCGAATATAAAGCGGAGTGTCAAACCAGTGTAACATCACATTGAGGGTCTCCTGCTATCAGACACTCACAGCTGCTCACCGTCCAGAGCAGGAAAGCAAACCTCCTTTATTTTTCTCTCCGACTTCTCCAAATTTCATTAACACCTGATAGTGAGAGCGCTTTATCTCTGGCGAGCTGCAGACTTTGTGTTTTTAATGCGCTTCTGCAGAGAAATGCACAGTTTGAGTCGGAACAACAGAGCGACAGATAAAACACATGACCTGAAGGTAGAAAACTTTTTAAATATATATAAATAGATTTTATTCTGTCATTTAAAATGTATTTACATGTAATTTATGCATAAATAAATAGCATACAATTATGAATATTAATAAATACTAAATATGATTCAAATAATATTGTAAATAAATCACAATTTTATATAAAAAAAAAATATTTGTATTTTATTTTATTAATTATTATTTTTATTTTTTAGAAAATAAATAATTAAATTTAACTTTCATTTCAAATTAAAATAGATCTTTTTTATTAATATTACTTTTGTTATCTTTATTTTTGAGCTACATTTATATATTTATAATTTCAATGACATACATAGCACAAAATATAATTACCACACAAAATTATCCATTGAATAGTGTAAATATTAAGTATTATTTCTAAATATTGTTTATATTCATAATTCAAATGTTTATATATTTGAATAATGACAAAAATAGCATAATACACTGGAAATGTATTTATAGTTATGAATAATAATATAGATTATAAAAATATTAGCAAAAACAATGTTCATATTTGTGTTAAAGCCATTGTAAAAAATATTACATTTCAAATAATTATTTAAACTTATTATAGAAATGTTAAAATAAAATGTTTATTGCATTAATAATTACAAATATGCACGTAGATAAATCAATATTCAAACATTTTTACATGTATAATTACACACACAAACAAATAAGGAAGCACATAATGTTAACAGAGCAAACACAAATAATAACTGCTATCCCGATGAGACCAGTGTTATCGTTCAGCCCCAGAAAGCATCAGTGAACTAAGTTTCGAACATCTGTGCTGAATCTGTTCCAGTCAGTGACAGTAATGCAGAGTCTGGCACCAAATTGCCCATCAGACCTGCAGGCAGGGCTTCATTTGTGCTGGAACAAGCCTAATCCTGATCTGGCACCTCTAGGAACAGACTATGAACATTGTTTTAGTTTAATTCAAGTATATTTTAGCGAAACATCCGACGTAATAATGATTAAATCACTGTTACGCATGACTTTAAATATCTCCTATGCCATAAGCACCAGTATAACCAAGTAGAACTAGAGGAGTTACACTAGTGCTGTGACCCGGATGGGACCCCTTAACAGTCAAGATGCTAAAGCATTTTTGTTATCAAAACCCGCCCCTTTCAATCTTACCCCATCAAATTCATATTCTTCTAAGAATGGGGTAAGGAGAAGCAGAAAGTTTATGTTGGTGTCGTGACCCTGATGGGACGCCACAAGTGATTGACACCAGGACTACACTCTAGATGCTAAAGCATTTGTTATCAACCCCTACCCCCTTCGCTCTGGTCCATCAAACCCTTCTCAAAATGGGGTAAGGAGAAGCGGAAATTTTATATTGGTGCCATGACCCGAATGGGGAGCCTCAAAACATACACTAGTGATTGACACCAGATGCTACAGTCTAGATGCTAAAGCAGTTTTGTTATCAGAAACTTACCACCTTCAATCGTGGCCCATCAAATTCTTCTCTTCTCTTTCCCAAACTCAGTCCTGGAGGGTCGATGTCCTGCAGAGTTTCTTTCCAACCCCAATTAGACACACCTGAACCAGCTAATCAAGCTCTGACTAGCATATTAGAAACTGGTTGATGTGTTGAGGCAAGTTGGAGCTAAACTCTGTTGGACACTGACCCTCCAGGACAGAGTTTGGGCACCCCTGGTCTAGATACTAAAGCAGTTTTGTTATCAACCCATGCCCACTTCACTCTTGGTCCATCAAACCCTTCTCAAAGTGGGGTAAGGAGAAGCAGAAATTTTATGTTGGTGCTGTGACCCGGATGGGGCTCCTCAAAACATACACTGGTGATTGACACCAGAGGCTACAGAGTCTTTAGCATCTCTGTTATTTTATATTTTACTTTTAAAGATACAATTTAAAATGTTTATGTCATGTAAATATTTTAAATGCTAAAAACAAATTAAATTGTTAGAATTCTATTGTTGAGGGTCAAAATGTTTAACAGAAAGGATGTTATTACTTTAAGTATTAAAGTTCAGTAACTGTTTCACATTGTGAATGCATTTCAAGTATTTACAAACAAAAACAAACTGCACCAAGCACTTAGAAACCACCAAAACACATTAGCAGCACCTTAGCAACCACTAATAACACCTTAGCAACTTCATAGCAACCACAAACATCAAGCCCACTCCAAACAAGGATTTTTTATGCCGATTATCACTCATTTTATTCAGAAAAAATACTCAAATAATGATAATGCTGTCTTGCAGTAAAATAAAAAACGGAACATACTTGGTTATGTTTCCATCAAACTATATTTATGCGCATTTTGAACTGTTGCATAAAAATGCTTAGTAGAAATGCCAAGATGTTAAGATACTGCATTAAAATGTACTAAGTAATTAAAAAACTGAGTAGGATAAACTTTTTATCTGACAAATAACATTGTGCATAAACTATGATGGAAACACATTTAACAAATAACTTCCAGCTAACGCATCAAAAAAGTGATTTTGTTTTAACAGGCACACAGATGATTAATCATCCGAAATGTTAAAATCCCTCAGCCAAAGTCTGTCATCAAAGTGGTTCAAAATTATTACCTCCAGAACTGTCTTGGCGCCACGGTGGCGTAGTGAGTAGCACGTTCGCCTCACAGCAAGAAGGTCACTGGTTCGATCCCCGGCTAGGCCAGTTGGCATTTCTGTGTGGAGTTTGCATGTTCTCCCCGTGGTTGCGTGGGTTTCCTCCGGGTGCTCCGGTTTCCCCCACAGTCCAAAGACATGCGGTACAGGTGAATTGGGTAAGCTAAATTGTCCATAGTGTATGTGTGTGAATGAGAATGTATGAATGTGTTTCCCAAAGATGGGTTGTGGCTGGAAGGGCGTCCGCTGCGTGAAACAAATGCTGGATAAGTTGGCGGTTCAATCCGCTGTGGCGACCCCGGATTAATAAAGGGACTAAGCCGAAAAGAAAATGAATGAATGAATGAAGAACTGTCTCTAGCATCTGTGCTCTCAAAGAGCCTCCAAAATCCAGTCTCCAAGATCCATCTTCTGAGGCACGATTTATTTAATATATAAGAAAAAATGTTCACAATGGCTTCTCCTGCTACAGGAAATTCCATTTTTCTTTTTGATATTTGCTGCCATTTATTTTCAGGAGGTGACTATTGTGTTCTCTTTGACTGATGGAAACGATGCTACATTCGCAATTGTGTTATCCCATTTTTGTGCATGTTTATTTCACATCTTTGGATGGAAACAGCTACTGTGTGAAACGATGTTATTAAACACACTTCCATAGCATTTCGATAATCAAGCTGACGGATCCATCATTTCTTTTTCTGCAGCCTCATCGTTTGCTGATGGCGCAGTGACTGGAAGGGTGGAGAAGAGGATACTGATCTCTGAAGGGCTGATTTATCACGCTAGTCTGTCTGTGGCCTGAACAGTTTCTTGAGTGTCAGTCATGCATGTTTGCACAGCTGGCCAACAGAGGGCTTTGACACAGGCACCGCTGGCACTGGAGGTCCCACTGAGACTGCTCAGGTCAGGTCCCAAGGGTCAAATGGAGGTGCATCACTGTACTTACAAGCAAGCTATGGGTTCTGTTGGCTTTGGCTTATATACTGCTTAGCAATGCCCTGGAAACCAATCAAAGGTATCATCATCATCATATTCTTGTTAAAATTGTTATTGCAACATAAAAACATTCATATTATTTTGCAGTTTCCATTTAACGTAATTTCTGATGTTCAACCTAGAACATTTTGATATTGTAAATATATACGTAATTTATGGTGTACATATTTACAAAAATATGTTATAAATGTTAAATATTTTGTTACTTTATGACAAAAATAATTGATAATTGGTAATTTACAAAATTATTTTATATTTTACCTTAACACATTAACATTTCATTACTTACATTCATGCATTTTGTAATACACACACACACACACACACACATTCACATACACATATATACATATACACAAACAACAGTTCTGTCTGGCTCTCCAATCTGATTGGCTGATAGCTGTGTGATATTCTGCAATAACAGCACTCGCACAGCCTCTTCACTCTTATGTATTATTCCGCCCACATAGAGTGACAGCAGATCAATAAACTCAGTACAGTTTGACACATATTGCAGCTGTTGGACAACATAATGTACTTTTGAGGCTTTTTTAGGCGAGAATGTAGTTGTTTAGATTGTAACTATGCAATTTATTTAAAAGGATAGTGCTTATTTTAAATATTTATCATTTCGGAGATCAGTCATACTGAGCAGAGCAAAGACAGCTGCGTCACAAAATGCGACAGAGACCGCATAGTAAGTCTTTAGGTGAGAAAAACTCAGTGTTTTCTTTTAGTATTGTAATTACAGCTGATCAAATCATTATTTTTCCCAGAGATGGGTTGTGGCTGGAAGGGCATCCGCTGCGTAAAACAAATGCTGGATAAGTTGGCGGTTCATTCCGCTGTGGCGACCCCGGATTAATAAAGGGACTAAGCCGAAAAGAAAATGAATGAATGAATGAATCATTATTAAACAGGTAAATGAGAAGTTGATCCCTCTCTTTTGTATGTTGTATTGCCATTTATACCATTGCAATACGCTAGTGTTGCTTTGCTTTGGCTTTTTCAGAGTTAATTATTGTCATATTCTGTTTGCAACAGGGAAATACTGGGAAATCTCTATAGACTGATGGCATTTCATGCTGTTCAGCCTTATAAAATTGTAAAATGTGAGTAAAATCACCTGTTTTGTCATCACTTCAGACATTACACTAGAGAAATAGTCAAATACCAGTTTTTAAGCAACGGTTACTGCTGTTCTGGCGTCAGCTGCAGATGTGAATGAGTGGCGGAAGAAAGTAGTTCCTCATACAAAAAAAATTATTTGACGCTCAGTGTTTGTTGTATGAGCACAATATCACACCATAGCGGTGAAATATGACTGTATATCGTCACTGGTCGGACATCATTTTAATATGATGTAAAAAAAAGTTTCAATGATATGTGTATAGTAGTGTGTTTGTGTTTTACACTCAACCATACATGTATAACCAAAAAATGTTTTAATGTTTCTGTTTTTAAATATTACAAGTAATTGTTCACATATACGACTTATAAAGCATGACAAATGCAATAATAAATCCTATAATAACTGCAAGAACAATAATATATATTATTTTTAGTAGAACATAGTCTTTATATAACAGAGTTTAAGCAATTTACTGTTTAGAATACAGTATAACACAATATAACAAGCCAAGTATATAGTACCAAGTAAGCCAAGTAATAGAACACCATATTACAAGCCAATTATTATTAAGTTATTTAACAATATATAAAATAACTTCCTTCAGACTGCCTTTATTACACGTTTCACTTCCTCACAAAGTCTAGACACTAAAACAATCATTCTAAAAAACGAACAAATAAAAGTACTTGTAGCAAAAACTGAACGTGACAATTTTTCTAGCAAGATGTTTGTAGATTTTCAGTTATTTAATTTAATTTTTGTGCTAGGGTGAAGATATCATAACTGAATGACTTTGTAACAAGGAAAAAAAACATAAGTCCAACAGGCATGAAGGTCGTGTCCCTCACAGCCAAAACCCCGCAGAGATGAAGAAGCTTTTGTTTGCAGAAAAAAGGGAAGTAAATAAAAAAGGCAAAAGAACAGACATGAAGGAATATCATTCATGAAGGGCTCAAGTAAAATCCGATCCCTTCTGTCTGGCGATTAGTCTCAATCCGGGGTGAAAATTGCAGCAGGAGAAAAACTTCCACGACTGAGGAGAGCTTTAATTGAGCTTGATCGATGTCACATAAACAGATTCTTCAGAAAAGCGCTATTGATCAAATAAAGAGCTGAACGTTTCACAGCAATCATCTGTCATCTTCTGCAGCTCTAATGCAGCATTGCTGATGACGGCCTCGCCATTGTGGAAAGGATATTGTGTCGCTATAAGTGTTTTATATATTTTTATTTTGGAGGCTCAAAGTCAGTTCACAACATTTTAATTCTCTAATATGATAAAGAAACTAAATTATATAAAAAGGAGAGCAGTCAAATGAATATTTTGTGATTAAATAGTAATCGAAAATAAAAGTTTGTTACATAATATTCAGCTCAAATAAAAACAGAACACTGAGATAACACATCCTAGATCTGAATGAATGAAATATTCTTATTAAATACTTTGTTGTTAACATAATTGAATGTGTTGACAACAAAATCACACAACAATTATCATTCATTTATTCATTCATTTTCTTTTCGGCTTAGTCCTTTTATTAATCTGGGGTCGCCACAGCGGAATGAACCGCCAACTTATCCAGCATATGTTTTTTACGCAGCGGATGCCCTTCTAGCTGCAACCCATCTCTGGGAATCATTCATACACTCATAGACTATGGACAATTTAGCTTACCCAATTCACCTATACTGCATGTCTTTGGACTTGTGGGGGAAACCAGAGCACCCGGAGGAAACTCCACACAGAAATTCCAACTGACCCAGCAGAGGCTCGAACAAGCAACCTTCTTGCTGTGAGGCGAACGTGCTACCCATTACGCCTCCGTGGCGCCACAACAATTATTAATGGAAAACAAATTTATTAAGCCATGGAGGTCTGGATTTAGATCACACTCAAAATTAAAGTAGAAAAACGCACTACAGGCTGATCTAACTTGATGTAATGTCCATTAAACAAGTCAGTAGTGTCTGTGGCCCCCATGTGCCGCTATGACCTCCCTACAATGCCTCTACATGCTCCTGATGAGTTGGCGGATGGTCTCCTGAGGAATTTCCTCCCAGATCTGGACTAAAGCAACCCCCAACTTCTGGACAGTTAGGAAGAAAGCTATAGCATTTGCACACTGTCAGTGTTATTTTGAACTGCAGCAAACAAAACCCTTTGTAACCGGGCTAAAAAGCACATGTGGGTTTTTTTCCCATCCAAAACTGCTTTCATCTTTCACAGAAGTGCATTTTCAGCTAAGCTAAGAAAGCTACATAGCCAGAAAGATGCTTTTGCTGCAGTTTCTGTGGCCTAGCTCCTGCCAGTTTCAGAGGACAGTGAATAGGGTTAGACGCTTGTCATCTCAACACAAGCTTTCATCTTGGATTAAATTCTTCATCGGGCTGAGTGGAGAGTCTGCTTCATCTGCCCTGGAGCTCTCTTTAACATCCACCCACCATCGCTCAACAGAAAACACAAACGCTCCCCACAGACGTCGCTCTCCAACATCATCATGCCGCTAATTCAGATTCCTCATCTTCCACTTGTGTGGCGCAGAGGCAGATCAGGAAAGCGTGAGCGCTCGCATGAGACAGATCTGCCAGTCTGAGTCAAAGGTGCAGAGGGAAAAGATGCGTTTGCACTTCACTGGGCTGCATGGAGGCTTTGCAGCAATCATGAATGGTTAAAATCTTGAGAGCTGTGATGTATTACTGTGGTGCTCTGGAGAAAAAGAACACCTGCTTAAAATCTCTTCAGAAATCACTATACTGTCTCGTTTTGGCTCTGATATTAAAGCATATTACAGATGCCAGGAACATGGAACATGACTCAACATTTTTAACAGTTTGAACAACATGAGTAAACCATGCATTTTGTACACCTATAAAACTAAAACCACCGTTTCTTTGAGATTGTACCACAGTAATATGATGGTGATTTTGTACAGTATCCTGAAAGTATCAAAGATGTCACTTTTCCTCTCCGTATGCTCCCGACACATTCTTATAAGCACCCCATACTTCTTGGAAAGCAATTCTGCGTGTGCTCCACATGGGTGAGTGGGGTTGACAAACCACCTGTAGGACACACTCTCCTATCTGTATGCACCAGACACTTTCTTATCAACACTCCATGTTTCTGGAAAAACATTATGAAATTTTTATTGTGCTACACCAGAGGTGAGTGGGCTTGACAAACCACCTGTAGAGACTCTTTTTTTTGCACCTCATACTTCTTGAAAGACATTGTGCAATTCTGAGTGTGCTTCATACAGGTGAGTGGGCTTGACAAACCACTTGTAGAACACGCTCTCTCCTCTCCAAATGTACCAAACGCCTTCTAATGCGCACCTCATACTTCTTGAAAGACATTGTGCAATTCTGAGTGTGCTCCACACAGGTGAGTGGGGTTGACAAACCACCCGTAGAACATGCTTTCTCCTCTCCACATGTACCAAACACCTTCTTATATGCGCCTCATACTTTTTTAAAGACATTGTGCAATTCTGAGTGTGCTCCACATAGGTGAGTGGGCTTGACCAACCACTTGTAGAACACGCTCTCTCCTCTCCATACGCACCAGACACGGTCTTATACACAACTCATACTTCTTGAAAGACATTGTGCAATTCTGAGAGTGCTCCACATAGGTGAGTGGGCTTGACAAACCACATGTAGGACACGCTCTCTCCTCTCCATATGCACCAGACACTGTCTTATACGCACCTCATATTTCTTGAAAGACATTGTGCAATTCTGAGTGTGTTCCACACAGGAGAGTGGGATTGACAAACCACCTGTAGGACATGCTCTCTCCTCTCCATATGCACCAGACATCGTCTTATTCGCACCTCATACTTCTTGGAAGACACTGTGCAATTCTGAGTGTGCTCCACATAGGTGAGTGGGCTTGACAAACCACCAGAACACACTCGCTCCTCTCCATACGCACCAACCACCTTCTTATACGTACCTCATACTTCTTGGAAGACATTGTGCAATTCTGAGTGTGCTCCACCCGGGTGAGTGGGCTTGACAAACCACCTGTAGGACACACTCTCTCATATCTGTATGCACCAGACACTTTCTTATCAACACTCCATGTTTCTGGAAAAACATTATGCAATTTTTATTGTGCTACACCAGAGGTGAGTGGGCTTGACAAACCACCTGTAGAAACTCTTTTTTTGCACTAGACACCTTCTTATGTGCACCACTTACTTCTTGAAACACATTGTGCAATTCTGAGTGTGCTCCACATAGGTGAGTGGGGTTGACAAACCACATTAGAACACGCTCACTCTTTTCAATATGTACCAAACACCTTATGCGCAACTCATACTTCTTGAAAGGCATTGTGCAATTCTTAAGGTGCTCCACACAGGCGAGCGGGCTTGACAAACCAGCTGTAGAATTCGCTCTTTCCTCTCCATATGCAACAGACACCGTCTTATATGCATCTCATACCTCTGGAAAGACATTGTGTAATTCTGAGTGTGCTCCACATAGGTGAGTGGGCTTGACAAACCACCTGTAGAACACGCTCTCTCCTCTCCATATGCACCAGACACCGTCTTATACACACCTCATACTTCTTGAAAGACATTGTGCAATTCTGAGTGTGCTCCACATAGGTGAGTGGGCTTGACAAACTACCTGTAACACACTAAACTTATTCAAACTCATTATTATAAAACTCATTAATAAAAAAATTACTTAGACTTGTCATAGCATTGATATACTGCTACTCTCTGATGAATTAAACTACCTCTTGTATCCTCACTTGCAAGTTGCTTTGGATAAAAGCAGCTGCTAACTGAATAACTGTAAATGTGAAATTAAAAACATAGACATACTACCAAAGTATTTTGGAAATGTATGTAACATGAAACAACAATGGTATTCTAGAACATTCTGTGGTACAAGACTTTGTGTCCAACTCTATTTTTAAATGTACCATAGTGCTACCATTCATTGGTCATGCCCAACTGAGCTTGGTTTCTCTCGAGGTTTTTTATTCCTTCACTTTCATCAAATGGTGAAGTTTGTTCCTCGCCACTGTCGCCACCATCTTTCTTGGTTTGGGATTGTGGAGCTGCACATCGATGAATTTGCTCTTCAGTGTTTGGAGTTTCAGCAGTGAGTATTAAACCACACTGAACTGAACTAAACTTCAAGTCAAACTGGACTGACACCGTTTCAATTTAGTAGAACTTCTATGTTAAGCTGCTTTGACACAACCTACATACATTTTCTTTATGGACATTTGCTCATCTGCATTGCTTTGTTATGCACTTTTGGTTAACTACAAGTAACAGAGTGATACCATGTTTACTGCGTGTTGTCATGGTACTGTATAATGTCCAACGAATTATATGTACAAAAACGCATGTTATTACTATGTTACAGGTCACTATACAGAAGCAGGACCGTGGTATATGGGACATAATAATAACAATATGAGAGCTGAGAGAACAACAATGTTATTTCTGGACACAATTATGACTTTAAACTTACCATAAAATACCATGATAAGACAATGATTCACTGGAAGCTGCACAATCATTCTACTAGGACAGCATTTTGAAAATGTGTCATGGTAAAATCATGGTATTGTTAGAAATATCATCAAAATCATAGTACATTATATTTTTTAAATACCACAGCAAGTTATGTATCTATACTGGTTTTACCTTAGACTTTAGGAGTACCAAGGCAATATTATGCTTTTGTATTTAATATAGCATGTTATTACCATAGTACTGTGTCCAAAAAGCAGTGGTTTTACTTTGGTGGATACACAAAAATGTAAACATACTAAAGATCAGACTAAACCCATATATTACATAATCATGAATCAGTTTAAAAGCGTTCACCAGTCAAAACAAAAATTTCGGGAAAGTTTGACACTCCTGAAAAGAACTTTTGGCCCGATTTTGTTAAAAATTGTCCTTCATTTTCACTTTTAACTAAATTTTAAAAAGTGTATTAAATTTAAATTTAAACTAAATTAAACAAACTACTTGAAGATAATTAAAATAGCATGGCAAAGCTTGGCTGAGATTGAAAGATGAGGAAAGTGAGAAACATTCACTAGCAAAGTTCATTTGTTGTTCCTAAAAGAATCTGCATTTTAAATGAGTCGATAAGAAAAATGATTTGCTCAAACCAAGCCAGCTTGTTTTGCAACAAATGATTCAATGACTCGTTTGTCACATTCTGGTGGAATGATGCAGACTAAACCCATATATTACATAATCATGAATCAGTTTAAAGGCGTTCACCAGTCAAAACCAACATTTGGGAAGAGTTTGACACTCCTGAAAAGAACTTTATGTCTGATTTTGTTCAAAATTGTCCTTCATTTTTTACTTTTAACTAAATCAGGGTCTAAAATGTTGATACTTGGGATTGATTTAAGAATATCTATTCATCTTTTTTACAGGTTTAAAACCTCAGAGAGCTGTTAAGGTAACTTTAAAGCTGTATATGACACACACAGAGCAGTCTTTGTTAGGTAGGTGTAGGACTTTGACAGTATGAAAACTGAAGGTTTGTGCTGAAGAGATGAGAATAGGTTAGATGTTCTTTTAAAAGATACACAGAGCCCAAACTCAAAGCGACAGGCCCCTGCAGCCAGAATGACAGCGTACACTACGGTTCCCCTTCTTGATCTTGTATCTCAGAGCCACAAAGCAAGTCATCTAGAAAGGCAGAATTATGCTGAATAATGACCGTTATGCAAGAAGTAAACAGCAAAAAGAGCAGAATAATGAGAGACTGCTAAACGCAAACTGCTGCACTGAGATCAGAGGTTAAAGCCTCAGTAGAGGCTATTTAAACCAAATATGCCTCTTAAAGACCTAGTTAAAACAAAAGTTGAGTGGTTTTTAGTCCATTTCTGTTTGAATTTTGCATACAGTAACCTACTGTATGCAAAACTCTGGCAGAATAACTTCATATTTCATAAGAAAATATGCCAAAACTGGAACGAAAATTCAGCGTGTCATTTGATTTTCTCCGGGAATTGAAGGACAATGTGAGCAGGTTCTCTTACTGATTAACTCTAAGCCCTTGAATGAATTCAGGTGCAGATCACTTCATTAATAAGGTTGTTTATAGGCTAACAGACAATGCTAAGAATAGCTGGGTTTCCATCACTCTATGTTAATGCACATGTGAACCACCAAAGCTGCATCTGAAATCACATTTTCCGTGATATATTTTATACAAAAATATTGTAACATACTACGAATGTAAACAGATGTGTAGTTATTTTTGTGTTTTTGCTTTTTTAAGAATAATATAGGCTTAAAAGGGGTGGTCTAGAGCAGTGCTTCTCAACTGGTTTGGCCATGGGCCCCACATTTTTACATGGTCTAGTCAATTTTTAGCAACTATAATATAATTTTAGGAATTATAATTATTTTGTATTTATTTGTTAATATACACAAGTGGTGACAGATAAATCATAAGAAAATCACCAAGACATACAAATAAACAATATTTTATTGCTGTCATTTAACAAAATTAATCAAAGTATAGAAATATTACAAAGTAAAAACGACAAATACTGTAAACAGTGGTTAGGGTAAGGAAAGGTTCAGTTCCCATGAACTAAACTGAACTGTTGTCGCGCGCACCTTTCAAAATAAAAGTCCGGTATAAGCAAAATAGATAAAAAATTAGTTGTTTTGACCACACACTCCGCGACCCACTAAAAATGTTCCCACAACCCACTTTTGGGTCACGACCCACCAGTTGACAAACACTGGTCCAGAGTGTATTTTTAAAGGGGAAATGAAGCACTCAGTCAAGTTTATATTATTTTGTACATTGGATTCTACTATAATGTAAATATATTAAACAAACTTGATTAATGTAACCATTTAGAAGAAAACAGCATGTTTAACTCTAGATTTTAGACCTAGGGCGCCGCCATCTTGGAATGTCGTTGTATCTGACGTCACGGGGTTGGTTCCGTTCTCTCAGCCGTACAGATACAATGGAAATAAAGGAGACTGTAAAGTCTAATTTAACCCAATGCGTGAAGTTGTGGACGTGGAGCTGCTGCAAATACAAGCATCACATGTGTGTCTAATATAAGAGCACATATATTTATTATATTTGTATTTTCCCCCCTTTTAATTACCG
>CAIGQQ010034696.1:312948-332438 GCA_903798035.1 Danio albolineatus
CTTACAAGTGATGGGAAAATTTCAGAAATTAGAAACATCAACTTGTTGGGTGCGAGAGAGAGAGAGAGAGAGAGAGAGAGAGAGAGAGAGCTAGCGAGCGAGCACAAGAACTATAAGTCTTGTCAACTGACACTAGGCATTCAGGGTGGAGATCAAAATTAGAGAACAACCTACAATTTTCTACAATTTGGGGTTATTCAAACCTATTTGAAGTTCTCCTAAAATTATAAATTCCGCATTTACTAATTTCACAGCTTTATAATTTTTTTTCTTTTGTCAAACACATAGAATAACCTTTAATCAATGACTTACATGGTATTTGTTTATCCTACTATAGAAGTCAATGGTTACCGGCTTTCAACATTCTTCAAAATATCTTCTTTTGTGATCAACAGAAAATAGAGACTAAAGGTTTGGAATCACTTGAGGGTGAGTAAATAGTGAGTAAATTGTCATTGTTGCATGAACAATGCAAAATTGCTCGTTTATACTTGCTCAATTCTGAATTTATATTACAATTACAAAAAGAAAGAAGTGTATGTGGTTGAATTTATGCAACAAACAAGTTGATGTTTCTAATTTCTGAAATTTTCCCATCACTTGTAAGTGCCAGCTAACACCATAGTGCTTCATACAAAATAATTTTTAAAAAGTTTAACGTTTAAAAAAGATGATCTGATCACCAAAAAACAGACAGTAGGAGAATACAAGCAACAAATTCAGCAAAGAAAGAAACAAGGGTTTTGAATCACTTGAGGGTGAATAAATAGTAAGTGAACTGTAATTTTTGGATGATCTGTACCTTTATCACGTAATTGATGATAACCTCATAATTGTGAG
Organism: Danio albolineatus; assembly: GCA_903798035.1. Lineage (NCBI taxonomy): Eukaryota > Metazoa > Chordata > Actinopteri > Cypriniformes > Danionidae > Danio > Danio albolineatus. The sequence continues at coordinate 313,789 of CAIGQQ010034696.1, forward strand.
GGAAAAAAAGGCAAAACTGCTTGTTCATACTTTCTACTCCTCAAAATTCTGAACTCATATCTCGCAGTTACAAAAAGTTATAAGTGTGTGGTTAAATTTATGCAGTAAAAAAGTTAATCCCTCTAAATTCTGATTTTCCCCTCAGTTCTAAGTACCAGCATGTGCTAATGTGGCTAAGCTAACACCATAGTGCTTAAAAATATTGTTCTGATTTCCAAAAAACAGACAGTGGAAGAATACAAGCTACAAATTCAACAGAAGAAAGAAACTAAAGGTTTGGAATCACTAAAGGGTGAATAAATATTTTAAATAAATTGTCATTGTTGGATGAACTGTACCTTTAAATCACGTAAGATTGATGATAAACTCATAATCGTAAGAAAAAACTGCTTGTTTATACTAATCTACAATTCTGAATTTATATCTCACAATTACGAAAAGTAAGAAGTGTGTGTGCTTGGATGTATGCAGTAGACATGTTTATGACGTCTCTAATTTCTGACTTGTTTTCCCCTCAGTTCTAAGTTTCAGCATGTGCTAATGTGGCTAAGCTAACACCATAGCGTATAATAATTGTGCCATGGAGTTAAAAAAAGATGTCTTTTTAAGAGAATAGAAGAATACAAGCAACAAATTGTCAGCGAGAATGTTTCTAAAGGTTAAATGGCGTTGTAACCCGTCATAACAGGCTGCAGATGTTGCAGCAAAAGAGCACCGCCGTATGTTTGTGAACTAGCCAAACGCCACATCTCTGACTAAGTGATGAACGGCAGACTGTTTTGGGTTTTTCTTTTTTTTCCTCTCCCTGTGGTCGCCTGCGTTTACAGGCCACTGCCTCTCAGAGCAATCAGGCCCCAGCAGGCTTTACAAGCCAGATACTGAAGACATAGTAGATTTAGCCATCGGTGTCACTCAGCACAATGTCAAGTCAACATTCACTGTCCCCAAACACTGACAGAGCACTCAGAAACAATCCTGACAAGAAACAAACACATTCGCTAGCATCATCTCAATGAAAATAGATGATTTTTCTGCCTGGTTGAGTCATCAAATCACATTACGCACATTCTGATGAGTGACCTAGATGAAGATTAGTTAATACTGCTGGCAAAACCACGTTTGGCACAGTCATATTAAGCCTGTCCACCTCTCTTCAATCCCATGTTTGCTTTGAAAGGGAAATAAATGTGGACCTATGATGAAAGAATGCTAATGGTTATGAATTCAATGGTCCCTTTTACACTGCCAGTTAAATGTGACCCAATTCAGATTTTTTGCTCATATGTGAGACAGATCGAATCTGTTCTATGAATGTGTAAATACAAAAAAAAACTCATGCATTCGAATATTCAGAGATCGGTTTGAGACCTTCCGTTTTGTACTTGCGACAACGTAGTACTTCTTGTAGTACTTCTCGCAACATCGTACATTGTATGGCAAGTGTAAACACATAAATCGGATATGGGTCACAATTAAAAGATAGTGTAAACGGATAGACAAAAATCAGATATAGGCAACAAATCGGAATTGGGCATCAAGTCCTGACAGAGTAAACAGGGCCTATTTGTTTGATAATCCTGCTATATGCTTCGAAAAGTGCCACAGATATTTACTTAACATTCGATTTACTCCCAGTCAAAATAGCAGAAGTAAATTCTAACCGTACGTTCACACCGAAAGCGACGAGAGCGTCAAAGTAGCCGGAAGTCATTCATTTTCAATGGGAGCTGGTGGCGATAAGCGGCGAGGAGCAGCGCAGTGCGTCTTCGCCGATGTGGGCGTCGAAGAGAGTTGAAGACAAGTTAACTTTATGGTAATGAGCTATGACACGGTTCAGCCGCAACCAATCAGAATGCACAAGTCCCGGGTTCTCTGGTTCCCTCCTACCGTCCAAAAAACATACAGCATAAGTAAATCGACTACTTTAAATAGCATCTTAAGGCAACCTAGTCAAATATATCTCAGCACGTTCACAAGCGGGGGGAGTTCTCAAGACTTGCCTGAGCTCAAACCTGGGCTCTCTCCCGGGACAGCATGCCAAATACGCTTTATTATCAATGATCAACTAAGTGTGAACTCTTGAAAATAGTTTTAAAACACAACATTACCTGTCTTAGAGAAATCCTTCAGCCATGTTTTTGTCCTTCCTCCAGCGTGCAAAAGTAACTTCAATATTGATTTGGGATATTAAAAAGTTTTGATTTAGCATGCTTTTACCTCTCTCTCCCTCATGAGCGCACAGTACGTGTATACACAAACGGCGGATCTGCGTGAAAACAGGTGCATAGTAGCTCAAATCTGCATTTGCTGACTGTTTGAGCCGGCCCGACACTATTTTAATTGGATGGACATTTTTTAGTCTTATGCCTCACCCAGAATATAAAAATACATATAAACACATTTAGATCATTAACTTTAATCAGTACTATTGGAATGTGAAGAGACTTTTTCAACCAGTGTTTCTGAAGACAATAACCTACTGCACCTTTAAACTCTGAAACAATCCTAACAGGAATGAAAACATTCCCAGCATTATATGTTAGACTTCACGAATAAAACTGATATTTCTCATTACACGCAATTCTGATGATTAAATAAACGGATATTGCACAATTCGAATAAAGAATTATGAACTCTTTTCTTAAAATCACTCTATATCTGCTCTAAAATGATAGAAATGTTCTCAGTCAGAAACGTATGGCAAAATGAAGCAACATTAATGGTTATGAATCACATTTGTTTGATGATCCCGACTGTTATATGCTTGATAATCACACAAGCTTGAAGGACAATCTGGCAAAGCCTTGTGCTCAGGAAAAACCAGCCAAGCAAATTAATTAAACAGTTCGCCACATGCTGAAACAAACCCACGATTAGAGAGAATCTGGCCAGCGTCGATGTGAATATGCTAATTATGAACAATAATGTCAGACTATTGCATCTTCATTTAAAAAAAAAAAACACATTACACAATTATCATTCAGGGTGCAAAATAAAAAGCTTAGTTCGGCCAAAAATTATACTTACCAAGCCTTATGTTGCTCTGTCTTTCTATTTTGGAGGATGTGTTTTAATCTGTGGGGGAAAGCACCTGGAGGAAACCCACGCAACCATGGGGGATATTTCTCCACACAGAAATGCCAACTGACCCAGCCGAGGCTCGAACCCACGACCTTCTTGCTAAGCGATCATGCTACCCACTAGGCCACCGTGGCGCCCCATTTAATGCATATAACACTGAATTGCCAGATGTTACTGAAATCAATAATGTTCAGTTTCTTGCACAGATGGAACATTTTACAGCCTCCGTGTATTGTCAGGAACTACGATTATTAACTTAGTTTTGCCTTAATTTGTGTTTTTGACTCTCAAATTACCAGTAGATATTGATTTGCATTTTATTAATCAACAACAAACAGTTTTAGCTTCTTTAATGTTCTATTGAAGAAAAAGTCACATCTTGAATGGCCTGAGGGGGAGTAAATTATTAGCAGCTTTTCAATTTTAGGTGAACTATCCCTATAATTTTCTTGATTATTGCAAAAACCGCAGCACACTACAGCTCCAGAAAAGTGAAAGTCATGAAAATAGGTTTCGTTTTCGTTGTTTCCATGCATGAGGTGCTTTTTATTCCGTAAAATGAATGCGGTGCTATACAGCCATGAAAAGAAAATGAACCATAAACATTCTCATTACAGTTTATCAGTTCAGCCAAACTGATTACGTGAACAGCATAATAGATTTGAATCGAGAAGAACCCAAGAGCTTTGTAGAAGATGAGCATGTCTAATTATAATACTGAAGAGTAAGGAGAGACGCTGAAAATTTTGGGCTTTTCATAAAGTGTTTTTACTTCAGTTTAATGTAAAGAAAATATCCAAAATGTATATTAAGTTCTATTTTTAATCACAATTTATTAATTTGCATTTATTAGTTAGCTATTTAAAAAACACTAGCTTTTAGACAAGATTTTTCAAGTCTCCCATTTGGCAGCATTTACATACACTATACCTGTCAACATTGGGATGTGAAAATAAGGGATAACCCCCTTAAAAAATAAATAATAAAGTTTAGATAATTAACATTAATGAATAAATAGAATTCTTAAATCTCATTAACCTTTTCTTAACTGTATAACTTACACATTCTGAATAAAGAGCAGTGAATGAATCTCATTTATTATGATTTTTTGTTTGATTACAATAAATAACAGAGGTGTCACTTTAAAACACATAATCATAACTTTATAATGAAAGCATTCGATTGCTTTCCTAACTTTTTATGCTCATTTAGGCCAAAATAGTTGTGTTTGGAAAAAAAAAAAAACATCAAGATCGACATCTTTAGATGTTATTATTATTAATTTTGTGTATATGTCTGTTCAAACACGCACCCAAGCTCACACTTTCGCTCCATTTCAAATCGCATGTACAGAATCCGTTTGGGACACAGCATCTATTTATCACTATGGAGCGCGTCAGCTGACAGTCACGCACTGCTTTATGACTGTTTTGAGGATTGCATATGAGGAGCAACGGCACCTGTAATGAAAAGGAAAGGGAATCCCGCCATTTTTATATTTATTAAAAAGTGTTTCATGCCTAAATAAACCGAAAGCACAGAACAGATTTACATTTAAGAGCAAGCGGCGGCCCCTGGTGGTTCGGCAGTATGGGTTACATATAGGGAGGATCGGCTCTTTAATGTTTATCGCCACCCTTCAGAGAAAGACTGAAAATATGGGAGAAATACTGGAAAACACCTTTACTGGATGGTAGCGGGATAGAACTGTAAAATACGGGAGAATTCTGGGAAAAACGGGAGGTTTGACAGGTGTGACACATCAAACTTTACAGTTTTATTAATATCTATATTCTGAAGGACTTTTATTACAGATGGATATATTTTCCACATAATTTGCCTGATCATATACATTTTACAAAAAAAGAAACAAAAGTACTTTCTGAATTCTAGAGTGATAAAAAATCTGATTTAAAAAATCATAAAAAAACAATTATCAAAATCACCTCGATAAAAACCTTTGACTGAAATATGCAAGAATAAAAAAAAAGAATTTCGAAACAGACTTCATCCGATGCTCATATTACGACTATGCTAGTGCATGTTTAATTAAGCAGTCTCATTTGTAAACTTAAATATAGCATTAAATATAGCAATATATAACAATTTAGAATACAATTTGTTTTGCTATTGTAGCCTAATCAATCAACTGGGCAAGTGTATGCTAGTTTTTTTTAGTTATTTTCTCTATTAACCAGTCTATCTTGACTTATAATAGCATGCCTTAAACTCAATATAGATAATACATTATTAGTTCATAGCTATTACATTGTGTTGCTCATATTAGGCCTATATTCAGGCTGTGAATTACAGGGTGGGTTTAGGGGGTATGGACCGCCCTAATTAATGCTTGATCCCCCTTGAAGAACATGAAAACAACTTATATGTGGGGTCAGTCCTCTTAATAGTGAAAAATAGTTTGCTCTGGGGTGCGTTTCCCAAACAACGACGTAACCTGTGGCTGAACTATCATAGTACAATGCATTGTTTGGGAAAAGAATGATGTAGTGACGAGTGTTTCCCAAAACCCATAGTTTCTCTGTCGCAGATCCATTGTTGGAACCACGTTAGTTATAACGTAAAACGCCCATAATGATGTTCTAAACGGGGTGGAGTAACTACTTCTTTAGAGAAAAACCCCATATTTCCTTTGTGCAAATTATATTGTTTTATATTGCATTTTTTAAAAAAAATCCAATATTAGTTTTAGTTAAACTCGGTTTCTATATTAACTGAAATATATGTAAACAGCACATACAGGGCCTGTGTTTCCTTAACAAATATTATTGAGAACATTACATATTCTATTCTAAAACATAAAATCACTTACAAACACTAACACGTGTTGTAATATCATATATAATTCAAATAAATAAATACATAAATAATGAGGCTATTTAATAAGAAATTAAATTAAATATTTATTAGGAAATGAAAAAAATCATACTTTAATAATAATAATAATAATAATAATTAGTAGCATGTCGTTTATTTATTTTACAATTTTTTGAAAGTTTACTTTTACAATTTGACACATGCCAACCACTGTAGAAATGTCCAAACCAACAGGCCCATGTCATACACAGTAGGCTACATTTCGTAATAAATAACCTACTATAAAATAAAAGCATTAACGTATGCTGTGTTTTTTGTTTTCACAAGCTTGAATGTGTTCAAAATGGCATCAATTTTTCAAAGTGCACTGCAAAGAGAGCACAATTGTAAACATGTTTTAAATGCAAATAACACCTAAGAGAGATGACTTTAATGCTTTTTAAAAAATAATAATTCCAAATTTAAATGTTAGAATGTTCTAAATGAATAGGGCATGGTGGGGATAACAGGGAATAGAACCCAGCCAGGAACTATGCTTCTAACTACAGCTCCAGAGATGTGGTTGCAAGTGCACAAGTTTGCGATGCAGTTTGTGAATGTTCGTTGAAACATCAGATTTGGGAAACGTCGAATCAATGAACTATGTTTGTAACGCCAGAACTTGCAAACTTAGTTGGCTAACAATGTTTTTTGGAAACACACCCCTGATCTGCATCTTAAATACTATTACTAATTAAATAATAGATCATTTATATACACATTTGACCCCTATAATGGATTATACCATAGTGAATGCAAATAATCTAAGCCAATAGATGTGCTTCTCGTAAAAGAGCAGGGGTGTAACCCCGGTGTCCTGGCCCTGGTCCCTCAATCAGCCCTTACGATCATGGCCTCCCAATTATTCCCATCCACCGAATTGGCTCTATCGCTGTCTGTCCACTCCACCAATAGCTGGTGTGTGGTGAGCGCACTGGCGCCGTTGTCCTGTGGCTGCCGTCGCATCATCCGAGTGGATGCTGCACACTGGTGGTAGTGTGGAGAGACCCCCTCGTGATGGTAAAGTGCTTTGGGTGTATGGCCATACACAATAAATGCGCTATATAAATACACATTACATTACATTACATGTGCTGCGTCCCAATTCGCATACTATCCATCCTAAATAAAATAGAGTGTGTCATTAGTATGTCCCAAATCGTAGTATGTTAAAAAGAGTATGCCAAAAATTCCCGGATGGTTCGTTATTCCCGGTCAAAATGTTAAGTGTAAAAGCGTCCATACTCTAATCGCTGATATTGGCCACAGTACATTGTGCGTGAATCGAAGAACTACAAAACCGGATGAAAAGTGATGGACGCGAGAGACCAGCCGTCAAGTAGAGAGGCTTTGGTAAAGATGTTTGTTTGACTGTTGGTTAATATCTAGCCCACTGGAGAATATTTAAATGGCATTGTCTGTGTTATATTTCATCTGCAACAACAATACTAAACTTATATAAAGACGTGTTTGGACATTAACATCTGAATGCAGAATTATCCAAACACCCGAGGAGATTTCTCTGCATAACAGACTAGTGAATGGGAGATTATCCTGCTGCTGCTTCTCCAATAAGGTAGGAAATCAAATATAACAGAAATGTGGATGATTGACAGGGCTCTTAACTAAGCAACACAACAATCTGTTAAAGAGGAAGTAGTATGTCCCAAAGCTTGCATACTGTCACACACTCAAAAGTACATATTTTTCCTTCACAAAAAAAAGTACATACTTTTAGGGTGTAGTATAAGTATGTGAATTGGGACACAGCATTGTTAAGTGCACACAAAACCCTTTTCTTGTAAAATAGGTGTATAGCCTTAAGGTAAAGTCAAATTAGGTCCGTTGTTTGTATAGGTTGACCTGGAGTAACCTCTGAAATGGCTAATCACAGAATATTGTAGGTCAGAATACACAAACTATTCCACAAAACATTGACAAATGAATTTTATTGCATTAATAAAATAGATGTCATTTATTACACAAAATAACATTACTGAAAAAGTTGATATTTAATATGCATTTGAGGCAAACAAGATCTAAAATGCGAGTTAAGGGCACGTTTATCTGCAGTTTTTCTTTCTGCTTGAACTAACCACTCAGGTATCGCCTAAAATAGCAGAAATGAAAGTGAGATATTTACAATAACTACTGCGAATTTGAGATAAACGTCTTGAGGGAATGTATCATGGTGTCATTGCTCATTTAATCACTCTTTTCATTCATGAGACAACATGGTACATATCTCTTCATTCCTGCTTTTGCTTGTCACAGAGAAACACTTGTCTTTAACACTCCCGCAGCTCTAAATATATTATTAATATTCATAAAGGAAGATTAAACGGCTGTGAAAGAGGCGTCATGAGTTCACTGTCTCTTGGCGTGAGGGAGATTTTTTTTTACGCAGTGAGGAAAAGTTTTACCGCGTTTTTAGACGTGACGTTGGAGGCCTGAAGCTCCGATGTTGTTTGTACAACTGGTGAATTTGCCGTTTGTTAGCTCGAGGGATTTGTAAAGTGTGGCAACAAAGTAGATTATGCAAATTGGAGCCGTTATCTTGATCGTTTCTGAAAACAGATTGGAAACAGTGGAGGGAAACGGAAGGAACTTAAAATGAACTTCAGCGTTTGGGGTTTGTAGTGGATTTATGGCCTTAAGCTTTGATCTTTTAATAAATTATATTTTTAGCCTATTTGACTTGAAGTGACTCTGCAAAACAGGTCCCTTCTTCACCTGGAGGGAGAATAACACAAGGTTCAGCTAGTTTTAAGTAATATACAGTAGTTCAGTGGGATGACAATCAACTTGTGCACAAAATGAATTGAAAACAACCATTTCTGAATTAATTTAGATTTTGCGAGTTGATTTTATGTTAATTGACACTAACTATGTTTCCATCCAAAGATGCGAATTAAATTTATGCGCAAAACTGAAAGCACCAATGAATCAAAGAGAACAAAATCGTCACTTCCTGTTTTACTGGCCCCAAATATCAAAAATAAAAAACAGAATTTGCGGCGCTAGGAGAAGCTGCGTGAATCTTTTCCCTAGTTAATCAATGACTTGCGCCTCAGAAGACTTATGCTGTATTCACACCAGACGCGGCACGCTCGGCAAAATCACGATATTCGCACAAAAAATAAATGCGTGAACATTTGAGTTTACTTGCTTCATTCGCGCGTACGAATCCACTTCATTCGCACATCAAATCCGCTTCATTCGCGCGTCAAATTGACTTGAGAAAAGACGCAGATTCGTGTGATGGGCAAGGCTTCTGTCTATGGGTGACTGTAGCTTTATTGCTAAATGGCTAACAGGGGTTTTATAGAGAGAATAACTGTGTTAATGTGCTTTATGAAGGCTAAAAAACAGCATTGATTCGTTTGGAGCTGTATCTGAGTCCACTATATTATTTTAGAGGTGCACCTAGCTCTGTGAGTTCATAAACTCCTCCAGACACTGAACCTGGATGATGGAAGCTTTCAGCGTGCTTCTGACTTAGCCAAGCCCAGTTGATGAACTGTTGTCGGTGTCAACAGGCGCTATGTCATAATCACACCCCCACAAGAGCAAGCTCCTGATTGGTCAACGCGGCGCGAATGTCCGCTGAAGTTCAGATTTTCAAACTGAAGCGATTCGCGCAAATTGCACGTTAAACGCATCAAACGCGCAAAACGCTCAATTCGCGTGGCGCCATTCGCACGTATCGTGCCATTTGTGATGCGCCGTTCGCGCAATTCGCGTCATACGCGCCGCGCTATACGTGCGTATCGCGCCGCAGGATGCCTAATCGTGCCTTTGCATTGACTTAACATGTAAATCACTTGCGATTGACGCGTCTTCCGCGCCTGGTGTGAATGCACCATAATGCCGACATCCAATGAACATGTGGTGGCGTTTGAAGGCATGAGAAGTGGAGCACAGACGCTCTCGACAGTTCTGAAGGTAATAAGATAATAGCACTTACACTGAAATGGTAGAATGAAGAGAGGGAGAATGTCTTTAACAGAGATCGTCGTTTACAATTTGACGTAACCTTTTTTTTGTTGGTTTGTTTGTTTGTTTTATTGCTGAGCTACAAAAATAAATAAATTAAAAGAATAAATGTTGTAAATAATCTGAGTTTTTAAAATGTAAATACTGTCACTCGATGGATAGAATTCTGTAAAGAATTCTGTTATAAATGATTTAAAGTTCATTATAGAATCTAAAATATACTGTATTAAGTAATAAAGCAATATTTTCTAGTAATTTTTAAATATTATTAAATAAATTAGGAAATTACCCATGGCAGCTATATTTAACTTCGGCCCACTGGCCTCAATCAAGTTTGATTTTTGGTCCTTCATAATGAAAAGTTTGGGCACCTCTGCTTTAGAATGGCCGAAACAACATTTCAGATGTTTTACGATGTGCTCAGCCTGCTGGGTTATCCAGTCACACACATTTTAATCATCACATGATCTCTTATAACAAAATCACATGACCTTTTTTAATGCGCATACTGGAATTTGTTCGATAAAAGTGTTTCCATCGCAGCTTATGCGCATATTTTCTTATCGAATAAAAAGTTTATCCTACTCAGTTATGTGCATATGTTTTTAATGCACATTTTCTAAATGTATCCATATCTTGGTGTTTCCATCAACCGTTTTTTTATATGCATATCCAAAATATTAATGATAACAACAGCAACATTTATTTTTGTTTATTGTGTTTTTATTATTATTATTATTATTATTATTATTGTTGTTGTTGTTATTATTATTGTTATTATTATAATTATTATTTCTAATAAAAACTGGTTATTTAAATGTATATATAAAAAAAGATTTATCTTAATATAAAACTATATAAATTCAACAAAAGTGTAAAGTGTAAATATCTAAAAATTAGGCACAATTAGGTTTGTAGATTATAAAATATTTTAAAGGTTTTTAAAGTTTTCTATAAAACTATTTGTTATTAATCTTAAGACACAACCTAAGGCACAGGACATCGAGCAAAACATTGGTTTAAAGCTATTTTTTATTCTATTTATTAGGTGTTTGTTGTCCAGAATGCAGAATTGTATAGTGAATTAATCACTTTTGTGCAAAAAAAATAAAATAAATGCAACTGTAATCTAAATTATTTAAAATAGATGTGTGTTTTGCTCATATTTCATAAAACATGCAGTGTTCGAACAACATATGAATGCATTTCCTGGCAAATATATACAGTATATAACGGTACATGACTAGCCGTCATGTACCTAGTGTTTTTCAAAACAAGCCAGCAGAGGACTGTGCTGACTTCAAGGGGTTGAGACGGTCTTTCAGTGGTTTGTCAAACAATGTTTGCTATGGCTGGACTTCACCAACAGGGCACAACCCTTTGATATTTAACATACATGTAATTCCAGAACGTTCTAAAAATAGGGATGACGGTTGTATAACGGAGGGTAAATGAGCCTTCTGCTGTCTGACCTCATGCAAGCATGAGGCAGAACAAATATTTCTTAAGTGCCATTTCCGATGGGCATACAGCATACACTCTTAGAAATAAAAGATAGCCTATTTATTGATTTCTATGGTTACACTGAGAAGATTTAGCATTTATGGAACTTTTCCACTGAACAGAAGATTCAACATAGTGAAACCTGGTTTTAAAAATGCTCTTTGTGTAGCAAATACTAAATAAACTTCTCTCCCCTGACCTTGAGGTGCACTAATTCATGTCCTTGTTAGCTTACATCTTGTCTGTATTAGAAATGTCTGTTGAATCTAGTTCTGAGGGTCAGAAGAGTCAGGGTGAGTCAGATTCAATTGGTGCCGTGACCCGGATGCCAGTAAGGGTTAAGGGGTTGAATAGTGTGGAATATAAATTTATATAATCTAGTTCCATTCATTCATTCATTCATTTTCTTTTTGGCTTACTCCCTTTATTAATCTGGGGTCGCCACAGCAGAATGAACCGCCAACTTATCCAGCATATGTTTTATGCAGCGGATGCCCTTCCAGCCGCAACCCATCTGTGGGAAACACCCATACACTACGGACAATTAAGCCAACCCAATTCACCTATACCACGTCTTTGGACTTGTGGGGGAAACCGGAGCACCCGGTGGAAACCCACACAACATAGGAGGAGATAAGTCTAACAGAGTCTAGCTAGTAGGCGTTGTGCAAGTAAATGGACTTATAAGTGCAATTGTCTCATGTGGTGTTAATCTCTGTCTCATTTGAAACGAAGCGAGAAGAAGAGGGGGGGTAAAATTGGTGCTCTGACCTGGTTTGAAGTTTGGTTTAGGGGTGAATTCAACAGAAGCCAGCTAATAGGAGGTGTCTGAGTAAATGTACTTGGTTGCAAAGCTACAAAGGTTACCCTGGCTACAAAGGTTGCTCTACCAATGAAAGCTAGGCCAAGGTCTTTAACATCGCACTTCTGTTGCCCATGCAAGATATACCTGTTTGAATCCTGTTCAGAGAGGGGTAAAAAGAAACAGAGGGGTTAAATCGGTGCTGTGACTCAGATGAAATTAAGTTTAAGCTATGAGTGGAACAGGAGATCAGCTTGTAGGACCTTATCAAGTAATCCTTACTCCCATGCCCTCAAAACGTTCACTACAGACTGACCTTTAACATCTTTATAAGTGCACATCTTTATAAAAACACTTGGTGCTTTTCTAAGATAGGACAGCGATTTAGGTGGAGTGGTTGTAATAGAGGCAATATAGTCGGAGCTGTGCAAGAAAATGTCACTCCTTGGGCTTCAAGAGATGCACTAGTGACCCATGCTAGAGGCTTTAGTGAAAGGGTGCCCAAACTCGGTCCTGGAGTGCTGGTGTCCTGCCATGTTTAGTTCCAACCCGATCTGACATACCTAGCCTAGATCATCAAGCTCTTCCAAGGCTTTCAAGAAACTAACGTGCAGGTGTGTTCAGACAAGTTAATGGTAAAATCTGCAGGACACCGGCCCTCCAGGACAGAGTTTGGGCACCCCTGCTTTAGTCCCATTGTTAGTTATTTGGCCTATCACGTTGAAGACAAAACAATTGTGATCAAAGTACTGAGAAAGCCTGAAAAACTAGTAATCATCTGATCAATCAAAGCAGAGTATGCTTTCAGATTTGAGCGGACGTACGGGAACCAGATCCTTGAACCAATGGTTTGAGCCAAAGTGAGAAAGAAGCAGACTCTGCAATGTAAATTCTAATTAAATAAAAAGTTTTTTGACCTTGGACGAAAGCTATCGTAGGTGACCTCCAAAATAACACTACTATCCTTTACAATAGCACAACAAATGGTTCTTGAAAGCTGCCTTGAGAATCAGAAAATTGTTCTTCAATGACCGTACTGTGGACATACTAATTTAAAGCTTTTTTTGTAAAGAGTCAAAGACCTAATGCAGAACTCGGTTCAAGGTCTTCATGATCACTCATGCAGCTACGATCAATTCTGCTGAAGCTAAACGCGGGAATCTGTCCAGATATACTGCTGCAGCTACAAGATATGATCAGGCAATGCTCTATCAGTGCTACAACTTCTTCCAAATGCACACACACACACACACTTAGTCTGCAAACTGCAAATTCATCCTCACTATTCTAATTTAACTTGGTTCTTATGATTAATAGGATCTCGCGTCTCGGAATTCAAATTCTGATAAGGAAAGAGGATTAGCTTCTTCTGTATGAGAGATAGAAAAGCAGAAAAATGTGTTTTTCTTCCTGTTCTGCTTGCGTTTCCACAACATTCTGAGTTTATTGCCATTAAACTGTACGCCTTTTACTGACCAACTTCAGTTTTAAAAGCATCTGACGTGCGGAGGCTTCCCACAATGAATCTATTTCACAGTTTAACATTCTCACCTCTCTGAATGAACAATTCATGAGATCTTCTAAGCACAGTAGATAGAGTCAGGTGAGATCAGTGACTTGAAATCACTCCCTAGGAGCAATGAACATTCAGTCTTTCATTCAGAAAACAAACACAGCAGCTGCATTACGACATCCTAAACATCACTGTCAAGCATTTCTGTAGATCAAGATGCTGAGGAGTGCCTCAAGGCGATGTACTGAGGCACAACTCATTTCATATTTGACATCATTTTAACCAAGAGTAGACATGCAATCCTCAAGGCTATGTACTGAGGCACATTCATTTGTTTTTCTTTGACTTAGTCCCTTATTTAGCAGGGGTCGCCACAGCAGAATGAACCTCCAACTATTCCAGCTTATGTTTTACACAGTGGATGAACTTATTACTGGAAAACACCCATACACGCTCACATTTACATACACTACAGCCAATTTAGTTCACCAAATTCACCTATAGCGCATGTGTTTGGACTGTGGGGGAAACCGGAGCACTGGGAGGAAACCCACGTGAACACGGGGAGAACATGCATACTTCACACGGAAATGCCAACTGGCCCAGCTAGGACTTGAACAAACAACCTTCTTGGTGTGAGGCAGCAGTGCCTAATTCACACTATAAGCAACTCGCAGCAGCAAAGCGACCGTTCATTTCAACAGAGAGCGAGAGACTTCCAGCGACCTACGTCTACGAGGTCAGGTGGACGTGTCGAGAGATCCTTTAACTTTATGCAAATGAAGAGCAGCTTTTTTTGAGCGTCAACCAATAGGATAACTAGTAGAGCTCACATGATCCTCTCGTAGCTCGCTCGGGGGCCAGTTGCATTCGTGCTGTATACCTGCTACACAGACCTACGTTTGAAGCAGGTCGCCACCCAGAGCGACAGGCAGCTACAAAGTCACTGCTAGTCTGAATGAGCCACCGACTAGAGCACATCTCACTTGGAAATTAAATATATATAAAGGAGTATTTCCTATTGTGTAATACTTTAGGACATTGCCATTTCTAGAAAAAAGTATAATAAATAAAATAAAAAAAGCAAAATATTATGCAGGTTGTAATTTAAGAGAATTTGTTAAAAAATTGGCAAAGCAGTGGTGCAGTGCATAGTGCTGTCACCTCACAGCAAGAAGGTCGCTGGTTCGAGCCTCGGCTGGGTGGTCCGGTTTCCTCCACAGTCCAAAGACATGCGCTATTGGTGAATTGGGTAAGCTGAATTGTTCACAGTGTATGTGTGTGAAAGAGAATGTATGGGTGTTTCCCAGTGATGGGTTGCAGCTGGAAGGGCATCTACTGCGTAAAACATGTGCTGGATAAGTTGGCGGTTCATTCCGCTGTGGCGACCCTAGATTAATAAAAGGGACTAAGCTGAAAAGAATACGAATGAATGTTTAAAGGTTGGCTTAAGACCTTTAGTCAAGTTTGAGCACTTTATTAATTATAGTTTGATTAGTTACTATGGGTGCATTAATTGTTTGCTAATTCCAATCATAATTATATATAAAATATATATAAAATAATCATATTGCGATTTTTGGAACAAATATTGCGATTGCAATTTTATTTGCGATTTTGGCAACTGTTTTTGCTTTTCCAAACGCGCTACATACACATATTCTACATGTATTCAGTGCACAAGAAGTGGATAACAAAACATTTCACAATGAAATAATATTAAGTTTAATAAATAAAACTAGTAAAATTGTCTTTCAAACAGACAACATAAAATAAATTAAGATTATCTAAACTCAACTCTAGTTAAACACGTACTGTACACAGTAGTACTGACTGTCTTAAAAAACAGACATGAAGACATAAAGATGAACTAACCTCAATTCCAGTCAGAACAATAAATAAAAACTAATGTAAATAAAAGCCACCCATTCGCTTCTCCCGCTCAACTTCGTTATGCGCGGAGTGAGCTCTGATTGGTTAACATCTTTCTCCTGCTCTGCTTAGCTGTAATTGCCGGGTGTGCTGCGTCAGCTCTGATTGGTTAACATATTAAAATCATGCGCACAACAACGTGAACAATATATACATATACATACACACACCTGTTCTATGATATAGCTGATGATGTTCTCTTAATAGCTGAAACACTACGTATTTTTGTGGAACATTTTCAAATCTCATGTTAGACATAACAGCTCATCGAAACGTCAAAAATGTCAATCCGCTTGTAAAGTCATGACGGTGACGTATGGAATACTGTTTCCGGGTCCAAGCCGCTACTCATTTGAATTAAGAAAATGTTCGTTTATGACCACTTTTCAGTCCTATCACACATTAAAGTGTATTACATATAAAATCATGGTGTACACAACAGCCTCTGGACTTGCTGCATCACAAACGAATATTTTAACAATTTAGAAAAAAAATCAATCACTTTCTGCCCATCGGATATTTGGCATGGTTATATTGTGATCGATATTTTCGAAAGTATTACATCGCTTTGTTATAACGTTTATTATTACCATTTGTTGAGTCTCCCCATACAGTCTGATAGAGAGCTTGGACCCGGAAGCCCCTTCGCGTGATGTCACTTAACAAGAGGATATCCATTTAAATAAAAATAAAATAAAATAAATAAATCTAAAACATGGTACGACCACGGTACGTTTTGTTTAGTAGAAAGATCTGAATCTGTAATAGTTTAAACACCACTTACTCTAATTCATGTGGAACATTTTATATTGTGTGTCAGGCATTGCACAGCTCTCAAAAAACATCAATAAATGCGCACCATCAATAGAACGCACACCATGTTCAGTTAATTATTGCTATACAGTGTAAAACTGTGCTGGGTTTCCACACAATTCACTCATATTGCACCAATACAAATGAATTTTAACTTAACAGATCCATTAACGTAACAAATTTAAGTAGATTGAACATAAAAAATTAAGTTGTACCAACGAAATCTCAAGAATTGTTGTTTTAGCTCGTTTTAAATAAGTAGTTTGAACAAACAAACAAAAAATAGAGTGTACAAGCTAAACGATCATTTTAATCTCATGAAATGTAAAGTTAACACACCTCCAGCATATCAATCCACGAAAAAGTAGCGCATAGTGACAAATCGTCTAAAAACTTAGCGAAGAGAACCGCACGGCTGTATCCTTGACACAATTAAAGTCTGCTTCAAACATAATTTTAGACACCATTCCAGACACAAAGCCAGACTAAACACATGCCACTTCATTAACACGTGGGCTCAGAGCAGAAAACGCAGTCACTCGTGTTGAATTCACATCTGATGCCAATTACGCAGAACACACTGCTTCACACGCGCACCAGCCAATATAACCCGATGAAATAGCGAACAACCACAAACTCTCGCTTAAAGTCCGAAACCCGTTCACTTTACCTTCGTCGTGCATCCTCTGCAGACAAAAAGTGAGGTTTATCCTCCAGCTTGGCATGGCAGATAATTAAGAGTAACGCGTTATGCAGAGAGAGGCAGAAAAGGATGAAGAGGACGAGGAAGATGATGGTTGGGTTTGTGTCGGTGTTCAGGTGTATCGTGGACAGATCCTGTGGCGTTCATGCGTTGGTCCATGAGCATCAGCTGTCAGTCCTGCGACCGGAGCGCAAATGACTCACTGAGTGTCACCGCCTCGCCAAAGTGTGTGAACGAACGCGTGGACCGCACATCCGCGCAATACACATGCTATAGCAAACTCATTAACCCTTACCTGATGATGAGCTTTCGGAGATACAGATTCGCTTGATGTGCGACTTAATGACCTGCGCGTTTATATAGGCTACTGTATAATAATTTGCATATGGGAAGCTACCTTATATACTGCAGTATGTTATAAAAACACGTTATTGAAAATATGGTACTTTTTATCGAACTATACTAAGATATACTTTTTGTAATCGCCTAAAAAACTTTTTAAAAATCATATCAATATATCAATATATATATGGTTAGGTGTCAATCCCAGTTGTAAGAACAACAAATAATAACTTGACTTCCAGTTGATCATTTTGGAAAAGTGGCAGAAGGTAGATTTTTCTGATGAATCATCTGTTGAACTGCATCTTAAATACTGGACCTACTGGAACCGGCATGGAGTCAAGATACTCACAGAAATCAGTAAAGTTTGGTAAAGGAAAAATCATGGTTTGGTGTCACATTCAGCATGGGAGCGTACGAGAGATCTGCAGAGTAGATGGCAACATCAACAGCCTGAGGTATCAAGACATTTGTGCTGCCCATTACATCACAAACCACAGGATAGTGCTCCTTCTCATACTTCAGCCTCCACATCAAAGCTCCCGAAAGCAAAGAAGGTCAAGGTGCTCCCGGATTGGCCAGCCCAGTCCCCAGACATGAACATTATTGAGCATGTTTGGGGTAAGATGAAGGAGGAGGCGTTAAAGATGATTGCAAAGACTCGTGATGAACTCTGGGAGTCCTGCAAGAACGCTTTCTTTGCCATTCCAGATGACTTTATTTTAAGTTATTAGAGTAATTGCAGAGTTGTATGGATGCAGTCCTCCACGCTCATGGGAGTCATACACAATATTAATTATTTTTTCCACTGCAGCATGACTTTATATTCTATACTGGACATTATTTATGTTAAGTGAGAGCAAAGTAAGACCTTACTGTTTTAATGAAATAAGTAAAAATCAAGACATGATCATATTTTATTTTGTGTAAGCCACTTCTGATGCCAAACGATCAACTAGAAGTCAAGTTATTATTAGTTGTTCCTAAATCTTTTTTTTTCAATGTTGTTTTGTATATTAAATTAAATGTAAATGTAATATAAATGTAAATGTGATTTGTTTTTCAACAATATATATATATATATATATATA
>CAIGQQ010034696.1:332538-350232 GCA_903798035.1 Danio albolineatus
ATATATATTCTAATTATTAAGTTTAACTGTTTCATTTATTCATTCATTTTCTTTACAGCTTAGTCCCTTTATTAATTAGAGGTCGCCACAGCGGAATCAACCGCCAACTTATCCAGCATATGTTTTACAATTTAAATACATACTTAAAAAAAAAAATTATTAAGCTTCTGAAAGGTTTCATTTATTGAGCACTGTGTTCAACTTTCTGAAAATGAGTGACTTTGTCTCTGAGTAAGAGACTTGTCAGAAATGCAAGCGCTAAATGGATGTGTAAGCCAGACTGTGAAAGTACGCATTTCTCAAAACAAAAAAATCAACACGTTATTTTAAGTGATGCTTCACTCACGCTTGTTGGAGGCTGTCACACATATGGAGTCATATCTTTTCTTTTTTTTCCCCTCTCTATCGCAGATGCAAACTCCTAACCGGAGGCCGAGGCTCTGATCTTGATCTCCTCAAACCCTTGGGCAACTCTGCCAAATCTGTAAGCTACGGATAATTTAATATGACAGTAATGGAAACAACTGCCATAGTATGTTCACGCTGGATGTTTAGATGGCATGTTTATTTGACAGATTACGCAGGTGATGCCAAGCGATTCGCTCACGGTTTGGTGGTTTTATGGAGCTCCAGGTATTGCATTTGGAAAGTGTATAAAATCAACAAATGATGCCATTTTTCTGTAATAGTTTTTGCAAACACATAGCTAATCAGATGAATTTGTTCAGCTTTGCCAACACTGAGGAATTAGAAGGCTTGAACTTAAAGGTTTCGTTCACCCAAAAAAATGAAAACGATGTTATTAAAGGTCCAGTGAAATGAAAACAATGTTTTTTAGGATAGCCTTCAAGGATGTCTATAAGCTAGCAATGACAACAGTTCGCGATTAGAAGATATTAACATGTAAAAGCTTGTAGTCACTTCCACCCTAAATAGATCCTTTTTTATACTTCAGTTACTCATAAAATATTGACCAATCAAATGCTCTATAGTATCTGGCATGCTCCGCCCACTTCAAGATGCTTCTCATTTGCTTTTCAATTGATGTGCTTGAGCTCAATCACTCGAATTGGCAGAGCTGTGATACAACGCTATTGGGTGCTTTTTTTAAAGGGGAGGATCTACATGTCCCGCCCATCTCCATGCTTCAGTTCAAATTGCATCAATCTAATGCACATTTCAAAGGACTCCATGGGACATATTCCCCCTCATGTCGTTTCAAACCCCTGAGACCTTTGTTCATCTTCGGAGACAAATTAAGATATTTTAATGAATGGAAATCGAAAATCTCCCTGATCCTCCATAGACGGCAATGGTCCTGGCTCATTCAAAGTCCAGTAAACCGTAAACACTTTCCAGGATTCCCTGCTGTACCAGCCTCTACCTTGATCGATACCATCTCTAACATCAATCCCGGTCAAAATGGAGCCATCTCTAAAATTAACAACTCCTTACTCACGTCCCATACTTCTACATCTGAAAATTTGCGTTTTATTTGGGCTAGGGATCTTAACATAAACATAGAAGATATTTGGTCAACAATTTTATAAAAGGTCTATACATCATCTGCATGTGCTCGTCATGGGATTCTACAGTCCAAAGTAGTCTGCAGAGTTCACTGGTCTTAGGCCCCGTCTACACTAATGCGTTTTCGTTTTTAAAACGCATAAGTTTTGCTATGGTTATGCCATCCGTCCACACTATGCCGGAGTTTTTGAGCCCTGAAAACAGAGCGTTTTAGAAAATGCTGGAGAGGCCGTTTTCATTCTAAAACGCTGCTGCTCCGTCTCAGTGTGGATGGGGGAAAACGGAGACGTCTAAAAACGGAGGTGTGGCTGCAGAGATTCGCTACTCGATTGGGGCTTTTGGGTCACTGCGTAACCTTCCCTTGTTCGTATCACATGACTATAACGCCACAGACCAGCCTTCACTGTAAACAACATGGACAGAAATGGGAGCGTTGTTTGCATTATTGTCCGTTTTAGGCGCCATTGTGCAATTAAACTCTGCCTTTTTTACTACAACAGCTGCATATATTCGTAAGAGGCAAGCTACTGTTCGAGCACTCGCTAATCGCTTGCGTTTCAAGTGGCGTAAGCCCTATTTAGAATGCCGAGCGAGACACATGCTTCCTGTTTATACTTGAACGCACATGCCCAGAGTGCGAAAATGGTCACGTGATATACGTTTTTGGTGGAGTAGTGTGGACTGAGATATGTTCAGAAATGCTGGGTGAAACGCTAGTATGGACGCGGATCATTTTCATGCTAAAACGCCGTTTTAAAACTAAAACGCACTAGTGTAAACAGGGCCTAAGTGTAAACTGGCTCGCATGTTCCCTGCTATTGATCCGAACTGTGACAAATGTCATGCTGAACCCGCAAATCTAGTTCACATGTTTTGGACCTGTCCAGCTTTGTTTCTCTTTTGGGAGTCTGTTTTTTATTTGATTTCAGCAATTACATCTATTAAAATTGATCTTCCTCCATTAATTGGCCTGTTCGGAGTTCTACCTCCTGACTGTGAGTTACCATTTTATTTTTCTGAATTGATAGCTTTTCTGTCATTATTAGCTAGGCGGTGTATTTTGTTGAAGTGGAAGTCTCCTCAACCCCCATCCCGTACTCAGTGGATTAAAGACGCCCTATTTTTTGTTAAATTAGAAAAAATTAAATATAGCCTCTGAGGTTCAGTGATCGAATTTTCTAACATTTGGTTGCCATTTTTGGAACATGTCAAATCACTGAGACTTGAGGCAGTTACTAACATACAAGTTTGAAGAATGTGCCACTCCCCAGCTTATTTAGTTTAACATATTTTTCCTTTTTCTCTTAAATTTTTTTTTCTTTTATCATCATTGCTTATAACTAGAGCCAGACAGAATCTGCAGACATTTTTTGCTATTTCTGCGGAGTATTTTGTTAAAAATCTGCAGATTTATGCAGAATGATTTTGAAACTAAAACTATAAGTTTTACTAAAACTTTAATATATGAAATAAAAAGTAATACATTTTTAATATTTATTTAATGTTTACAATGCAAATCTAATTAGATACACTTTATTTAGTAAACAAAGCAAGTCTCTCATATAAAATCTCTACAAAAACAACGAAAATAGTACTTTACAAACTGTATTGTAATTAAATCACATCAATATTTTCATATTAGTCAATATTATTACTGAAATTAATTTGAAAACTGATTAAATATTAATATAATAATTCTGCGTGCGCAGATTCTGTGTGGCCGTACTTATTACTAATACACTATGCTGTGAACCTCAACTTTCGGTACTGACCTGTTTATATGCTTAATTTGAAAAATTAATGAACATCATTTATTGCTTATGCTCATCATATACTGTGTGTTTCATTACATGAGGGTTATAGTGTGGTTTAGTTTTATTCTTTTAATCAAGTTTGTACTGTTGTATACTTTTTTTTTTACTTTTGTTTGTTAACGTCATAAAAATCCAACAAATAAATCTTAAAAAAAAAAAAAAATTCTCAAAACAGACTTTCAGTGGTTATCAAGCTACAAGAATACTTTTGTGCGCACATAAAATAAAAAATAATGACTTTGTTGATCAGTTTTGCCTCCTCAGTGTCAGTATATTGCCCATGGTCACGAGAACGCACCTCTGACATGTTATGAAGGATGAGGGAGCTCACGGATTTCACCTTAAATATCTTAATTAGTGTTCTGAAGATGAACAAAGTTTTCAGGATTTTGAAAGACGCGAGGGTGAAAAATTTATGACAGACTTTTCATTTTTGGGTGAACAAACACCTTATGGAAGGCCATTGGGGTCAAAAGTTTTCCAAATGAAACATGTAGCTTGATCGCAACATTTTGTCTTTAAACTTACCGAAAATAAATAACTCTAATAGCTGAGCAACAACTTGAACACGATATTCAACTGGATTATATGAAGTTGTAATTTCACAAGACAGATTTGCGCAAGTTGTACAAACAGATAAGAAAAATGCTGCATGAATTCTTCCAAATTGGCTGCCAATTTAGCAAAGGAGTTCTTGTAAATTTGCCAGAGGCTACTGGAATATGATTTTCTATCATTTATTTCCAAATTCTCAGCAGTTTATGACCATCCGAGTATTCAGTTTGACTCAATGCAACAATAGTCAATGAAACTGCTACATTTTTAGACTACTTGCAAACATGCATACCAACATCAGCATTGTGTTTGGTTGTGAAAAATATTAATTTATATTGCAATTAATTCCTTACATTTATATAGCGCTTTTCTGGGCACTCAAATCGCTTTACACAATGGGGGGGATCTCCTCATCCACCACCAGTGTGCAGCATCCACCTGGATGACGCGACGGCAGCCATATTACGCCAGACCGCACACCACACACCAGCTGATTGGTGGAGAAGAGTGATGAAGCCAATTATATGGGGATGGTTAGGAGGCCATGATGGACAGAGGCGAATGGACAGATTTGGCCAGGATGCCATGGTTAAACCCCTACTCTTTTTCAAAGAAAAAAAGGTATAAAATACACGCACAATCAAGTTTTCATTTTGGCCCTAATCACCTTCCATATTTCATAAATTGTGTCTAATGTGTTTGTGTCACAAAAGACAGACAGATAGATACGCATACACCCTTAAGTATTACTATATATAAAATACACACAGACACTTAAATCAAATAAAAAGTATAATAAAGATTAGTATAGAAAATTTTATTCTTCGGGGTCCTTAAGGCCTTGAAGCCCACTGTTAATATCCACTGTGGCCATTATTTGGACTAGCTTTCATCTTTTTTTAATTCTCCAATATTTTTTCTCAACATACTTGCCATGTTCAGAAATATCACAAATAATACAAATCACATTAAACATCCGGTTTGCGAAGGAACCATTGGAAATCATCTAAAAATCATGGCAAGGTTGAAAAACCAAACAAGATTTGATATGGGCTCCGGCACCTGGGAGTGGGATGCAGGTTTCAGAAAGTCTTTGAGGGCAGAATGAAGTAACCCTGGTCTGATTAGAGGTGCAAGAGACAGACGGGGCTCACTGCTCGCTCTGTTGGCTGTCTGTGATGGAGCTCACGGCCCCCTGGCCTTTGTTGACGTCACTAATACAAGCCCACTGTCCGTCCACTGACTCCTTCCACAGGGTCACCTGCAGACACAAGTCAGCAATGCAAATAAAGTCATTCTGCTTTTTATTTGAAATGGGGCAAAAGGCAACTTTTCAAACCTGTGAATACAACAAATATTACTAGATATGCATTTTATTATCTGGATTATATTTTATTTTATTGCTTTTAATTCATCGTTTAGCTTTGTTAACTGTAACCACCTTTTTTAACTTACAGAGGGGGAAATAAGTATTCAAAATGTCACCATTTTTCTCAGAAAACATATTTCTAAAGGTGCTGTGGACTTGAAATGTTCACCTGATGTTGGTAACAAACAAAAAAGTCCATATATGCAAAGAAAACTATATTAATTAGTTTACAAATTAAGTTATGTGTAAGAAAATAAAATCACACAGGAAAAAAGAAAGTTTTGAACACATGAAGAAAGGGAAGTGCAGAAAGGCAGTGAAAGCCCAGACAGCAGCTGAAATCTCTCAGTAGTTGAGAGTAGTCACTGACAGGGGGGTTTCGTGGCCCTTTAAGCGCAAAATAATCACAAAAAATAAAAGAAAACATCCAATCCCAACCACATAATGAAATTATATTTATTTCAGTTTGCAATTAATTGTTTTACATGACTTAGACATATTTGAGACCTATTTGAGTGTATCTCTAAAAAGCACATCACGTGTGCCCTCACATAAAAAAAAAAATATATATATATATATATATATATATATATATATATATATATATATATATATAGTATTTTATTTTTTAAGTCGCAAAATTTTCCATCTACTAAAGGGAGAATCTTGTTGAGAGCATTTAAAATATCATTTCTATGGTTAAGAACATTTCAACATTCAATAGAACTGGTTTTCACCAGATATTGTCGAGTGCTGCCTGTGACTTTTAAATGATTTTTTTTATGAATACTGAAATAAATTGTGAAAAAAGAAAGCCAGTCATCAATTGTGCCAACTGCGTTACTTGCCATTTTCTTTTTAAAAATGTTTGTCAAATTTAACAGCAATTGCTGACTGAAAATGTTTCTACACCATTTACCAATGTAGGCGGTGCATAATAATGACCAACAATCACTGCATGCATCACTTTAGCTATTCAAAATAAAAAAATAAAAAAAACGTGCCTGCATTAGCTCCCTCAAACCATCAAGAGAGGCCTATATTTAACCTGTGCTTATTTTCCAACCCCCTTTGCATTATTTAGCTGTCTGTTTTATGAATGCATCAGATAATGGCACGTTCGGCTGAGAATAAATGGCTCGACCCGTCGCTTGTCGGCGTGAATAATTACAAGGCATCGAAACAGAGTCTTCATTTAAATAAACGGCGACGTCGAAGACCAGGCCGAGTGCTGGGTGATTTAACCTCTGTCATTAATTCCTGAACCTGAGAGAGCTTTAATACTCGGGCGCTGTAAAATGAGTAATGATAGCTGGTAAATCACTGCTCTGCAGGCCCGTAAGTTGCCCGCTTTCTCCACCAACAGCATCTTCCTTCTGTGAATCCACTGGATGACGGCCAAACGCTGTCAACATAAGTTTCACGGGGAAGAGTGAATGAATCACAATGAATTTGTCAAAGAACATTCACGGCCTGTCCTTTCACTGGTGACCGGGTGAATCATACGAGAGTTTGATGCAAAACAAATATAGAGTTATTGCAGTGATTTAGGCATTGGAGTGGTCTGATGATCCATGTCACCAGTGGCTATTATTTAAAGGCACAATATTTAAGACCTACAGAAGTCCTAAGAGGCCATGCATTAAAATATTTTTTCTCTCTTGTTATGTTGTGATCATGACCCAATTATCTCATGATCTGGACATAACAACTCGTTCTCTCGTGATCTCGACATAACAAAAAGTTCTGCTTATTCTCAAACTGAACTGCACATCTCTTACCATTTCTCTGGTCAGCCACAAACCATTTAAACGGCACCTTTCTAGCATCATTCTATAACCGTGCAGACGTCCCGGTCCTTCAAGCTGACTGCCAATAAAACTAACGATACTCTCAGGGTCGCTATATCTTCCACGATAAAGGCAGAGAGCCGAAAGCCTCCTTCTCAAGTGTCGGACAGTGATATAGAAATTGTCAAGCACTGAAAGGCAGAGAACTATCTCAGTTTGACTCAGTTCATGGTCAAAATAAAAGCGAATGTGTTCGTTCCTGATGTTTCAGAGGCGTTTGCTTACGGAAGTCAGAATAAGCAGAACTTTTTTGTTATGTTGAGATCATGAGGAAACGAGTTGTTATATCGAGATCACGACATGACAAGAGAGAAAATAATTTTTAATGCATGGCCTCTTAGGACTTCTGTAAAGACCTGATCCAAAAAAGCTACTAGAACTGTTATTACTTTGCAGATTTAAGTAATTAATTGATCCCAAATGTTTAGAAAAATGTTCAAATCGAGAGTTATAAGCAATTTAATCCACTAAAACGGAGCGTGTTCATACTAATGGCATCCCAGACTCTCGATTCCCAGTTTGATTTGATAGAAAACAGGGAAACAGCAAATATGATTTAATGTGTTGTGTGAGTTTTTACTGTATGTTCACACCGAAGACGATGTGAGCGTCAAAGTTCGCTACACTGATCTGGTAATTAAAGGAACCGCTGCAGCATTATCAGCAAATCATTGACATTCACGCATAAAACATGCTTTCTAGCGTAAAATGTTGCACACTTTTATCAGATTCATTTAACAATGGAAGATCAGCTTGTTTGAAATATCCTGAAGCAGCCATACTGATTTGCTAGATGAAATTCCCGCTTTTGGCGCCACGGTGGCGTAGTGAGTAGCACGTTCGCCTCACAGCAAGAAGGTAGCTGGTTCGAGCCCCGGCTGGGTCAGTTGGCATTTCTGTGTGGAGTTTGCATGTTCTCCCCTGTGTTGCGCGGGTTTCCTCCGGGTGCTCCGGTTTCCCCCACAGTCCAAAGACATGCGGTACAGGTGAATTGAGTAGGCTAAATTGTCCATAGTGTATGAGTGGGAATGAGTGTGTATGGATGTTTTCCAGAGATGGGTTGTGGCTAGAAGGGCATCCGCTGCGTAAAAAATAGGCTGGATAAGTTGGCGGTTCATTCCGCTGTGGCGACCCCAGATTAATAAAGGGACTAAGCCGACAAGAAAATGAATGAATGAATTCCCGCTTTTTTAAAGAAAAAATAAACAACAACATTAATGCACATCAGTAACTTGCCACTAACTTTTTTAATGTATGTCCCTTTAAGAAAACATTGTAAATTACTGAAAATCCTGCAACCGCAATATTAAAACCCTTGGGAACAAGTGTGGTCGGAACCAAAGTTCACAGTGACTGTGTTCTCTAGACTCGTCTCAAGTGGTGGACTTCTACATTCTGATTGCTTGCCGCCGAACCACGTCATAACTCATTACCATAAAGTTGACTTGTTTTCAACTCTCTTCGACGCCCACACCACCGAAGACGCGCCACACTTCTCCTCGCCACTTATCGCCGCCAGCTCCCATTGAAAATGAATGACTTCCGGCTACTTTGACGCTCTCGCTGCTTTCGTTGTGAGCATACGGTTAGACTGCACAGAGCAGAATTATAACAGAAGGCAAAAATGTATTGTATGATTAAAGAGTGCTGCTTTTTCTCCACGTGACCATGAGAACGGGAAACGGTGGCATAATAAAATCTCAACAGTTTCATGCCGCGTCCTGCATGTCTCTCATCAGCAATTGCGTCGACGCTCTTATTTCGCTTCCACAGCTTTCAGCCTCACTTCATACTAGCATGATAATTAGTGTTGAATTCTTTTGTTCATCTATGAACGATTTCTGCTGGAGTCCCACAAGTCATAATGAAGACCACAACTCCCATGATTCCACACTCAGTCACGGCAAAATCAAAATACGCCTTTGTTTGTTGTGAATACGCGTGCTCTAGTGGCAAAAATGACATATTGTGGCTTTAAGGTTCAATGGCAAAACTGGTTTAATTGTTGAATTGATTATGATATTATAATAGTATGAATTGATTATGCATTTTATATATTATAAAGCACTCAAGAGGTCATGAGCCGCACTTGAGTAACTACTTTAGAATTCTTTACTTCACATTGTTCAGAGATGTAAACACATAAACGTTTTGGCTCAATGCCTTGTGTGAAACTATTTTCTCCCACCAACCTCTTTCATATATTAAAAAGCAGAAACGGCATATAAGTATGCTGCAAAAACATACTTTAAATAGATTGAAAGCCAAGATTGAAGTATTTTTTTTTACAGAGAAAATAATATTTCAGTCTTCGTTACTTCAAAATGTGTAGTCTTTGTTTCAATTCGAAGTACAGTATTACTTGTTAATTCTTTGCATGCATGCGTCAAATTCACTAGCATTTTATTTGTGTATAAAATATAAGCAAGCAAGCAAGCTATTTTATAAAGTTAAAATAGCTTGTTGTGTTACTAATAGCTACAATGTCATTGTGAATATAAATAAAATGACAAAAATATTTTAATTGTATATGTCAAAATTTTTCCTACAAAGGGGTTACTTCATTAAAATTTCAGCAACTGCACTCATTTTTTTTTAACATTTTCTAAACTGATACGTTCATTTTGCAATGAAACATTAAATTGTTCAAAAATGACAGTAAAAGCATTCACGAGTAGGGCTGGGTATCGTTCCAAAATTTTCGATACCGATACCAATACTGATACCCTGAATTCAATACGATACTTTTTTCGATACTTTTATTTTAAGAAATATATTTTAACAAGATTACATAACACAATCTCAGAGAAACTTTGGTTTTATTTTTTTCAGGATTTTTGTGACACTTTTCACAGCAGGCTTATCTCTAAGACCAATAAACAAAGAACAAAAGCACAAAATGAACAAAGTGTAGTTAACACAATATATTAGTGCAAGCAGTTTTAATAAAGTTCAAGCAGTTTTAAGTCAATCAATTTGAAGTATTTGTGAGGCTTACTGCTGCTTAAAGTTTAGTTCACCCAAAAATTGAAATTCTGTCATTAATTATCTACAAATGAAGATATTTTGGATTTAATCCAAGAGCTTTCTGATCCTCATATCTTTGAATATTTATTGAAATTATTTTTGTTTACTTTGAGCACAGAGTTATTCTTGCAGCTTCATATAATTATGATTGAACCACTTTTATCACATGGACTTATTTAGACTATGTTTTTGGTTCCTTTCTGGGCATTGAAAAATGCATATTTAGTAAATCTATGAAATATCAGAAAGCTCTTGAATTAAATCCAAATTATCTTTATTTGTGTTCTGAAGGTAAACAAAGATCTTATGGGTTTGGAACAACATTAGGGTGGACATTTAAATAAGACAAGTTTAATGTAAACTTCATCATTTACTGTTAACCTCAAAGCATTTTAGTATTGTATGTCTGTTTACATTTGGGAGCCCCAGCCATCGCGCAGTTATCCTCATCAGTCACGGGCGACGCTTGTGCTGGGCACATTGTTGAAGTCAGGAAAATACCGAGGATGATGATGATAATGATGACTGCGCTGGTGTGATCTTCTTGCAGTCAAACACGGAGCAACTTTCTGCTTGTAAATTAATTCCGTGTACTGCGAGGTGTTTTATTGTGGCGCATACATTTATACATGTGACAGCATTCCTGAGTTGTGCTTGTTGTTTTTCCCCTTTAAGAGAGCTGAAAGTGACGGGGTGTGTTTCCCCTTTAAGAGTGTGTTTCCCCTTTAAGCGTTTGTGTCGAGGAGGAAAATAAAGCGATCGGTTCATAAAGTGTTCATCCCGCGTTTGATGTCTCTTCTTTTAATTTTCTTCGCGTAAACGGCCACATTATCATATTAGACGTGTTGCCAGTCTTGGTCGCGATAACTTTTTTACAGATATTGCATCGCACGCTGTTGCCGCCAATCTTTGCATAACGTAGCCATACTTTTGATCGCTTAAACATTGTTTGCATTGAATTTATGATATGCTTTAAAGTGTAGTGTACGCATTACAGCCTCACATTTGACAAGCTCTGGGCGAGTGGGCGTAATACTGCCGTAAACGATTGATTTTCAAGACAGCCTCGCAGCAGGCTGATTCAGGCTCATCACCAGCATTTGATCCGGGCATGTTAAGGGATGCCGCAGGTTTTCTAGCTCACTGACGTTGACAAGATTATACCCGTGGGTATCGAAATTTGGTACCGAACGAAAATGATTTTTTCGATACTCGATAGTATCGAGACGATTCGGTCGGTGCTTAAAGTATCGAACTCGATACCCAGCCCTATTCACGAGGCTACAAAACATTCTATTCTAAACCAGTGCTGTGTGTTGACTTAATTTACAGATTCTGAAAAAAGAAGAATTGTTTTCGACACTGATAATCATCAGACCCGTTTCTTGAGTTTCATAATTGAATGATTTGCTTTTTAAATAGTTTCTGTAGGATTTGGAGTAATGATGCTAAAAATCAAACTTTGAAACCAACAAATAAATGACATTTTTTAGTGTGTCTATGCCTCTCGGCTGGCCTGGGAATGCTTCGGGATCCCCCTGAAGGAGCTGGAGCAAGTGTCTGGGGAGAGGGAAGTCTAGGGTTCTCTCATAAGACTGCTGCCCCCGCCCCAGAAAAGCGGTAGAAAATGAATGAATGAGTGTGAGTGAGTGGTGTGGTTTTAAAGAGAGAGGAGCAGCCTGGACATTCTACAAATCATCAGATTTTGTGCTCCAGTCAGAAATATGGAATGACAGGAAGACCCTGTCAATAAACAATGTCAAAATTTGATTCCTTTATACTCAAACCCTAGGGAGAAATTTGAGAGGTTTTTACCTTGTTGTCTCCTCCAGACACAGCCAGGATGTTTCCAGTGATGGACCAGCTCACGTGCCACACCACATCATTGAATTTGTGGAGGAGTTTGGCCGTCCAGGTGTTACCAGCTGGGTCATCACACGTCCAGATGAACACACGGCCATCCTAAAGTACATTATAGCATAATATATTAGAATATATTCCCAGTGATGGGTTAAGCTGGAAGGGCATCCGCTGTAAAAAACATGTGCTGGATAAGTTGGCGGTACATTACGCTGTGGCGACCCCAGATTAATAAAGGGACTAAGCTGAAAAAAAAATGAATGAATGAATGTTGTAATATTATAGTGATCTCACGGTTCGATTCGGTTACAATTATCATGCAATCGATTCGGTTCAATTCGATATCTCGATGCTTTCCATACACAATTTTATATTTTACTTCACAGCACAAGAAGTCTTGTTTTAAAATGTATAAATATATTTATATTTATATATTATTTGTAATACAATTTTTGTCCTTTAATACAAACAGTCACATATAAGTACTGTACCTTTAAAACCTCAAGAACACGCACAGAATAATATGAGCACTTATAGCAAATAAGCAAAAATATCCCACTCACTTTCTGAGCCTTGTCTAGGGAGTTCTTACATCCATATGATTGATCAGGCGCTCAACAGAAAGAGCAGCGATAGGCTTTAACGCTCTGACACTGTTCATCGATGAGTTACACTATCTATGTTTCCATCCAAAAATGCGAATGAACTTATGCAACTTATGAAACTAGAATATCGAATAAAGGACGTGGGAATAAAGCAGCGTTTCCATCCAACGAGACAAAGCGGACAAAATCGTCACTTCCTGATTAACTGGTGCCAAATATCAACAGTAAAAATAGAGTTTACTGTGATAGGAGAAGCTGTATGAATCTTTTCTTCATTAAATAAATGACTCAGAAGGTAATCCTGACACGCAGTGAACGCGCGGTGGCGTTTGAAGGTGTCGCGGAGCACAGACGCTCTTGATTCTGGAGGTCATTAATATTATATTAACACAACTACTGAAACGGTAAGGCGTTTTAGAATGACCAAAACAACATTTCAGATGTTTTATGATGTGCTCAGCCTGCTGGTTTGTCGATTTACACACATTTTTATTGTCACATGATCTCTTATAACATCACATCACCTTTTTTAATGCGCATATTGGAATTTACCCGGTAAACGTGTTTCCATCGCAGTTTATCCTACTCGGTTAGGCACATACATTTAAGCGCATTTTCAAAATGTATGCGCATCATGGCGTTTCCATCAACCGTTTTTTTATGCGCATATCCAAAATGCGAATAAAAATAGCTGGATGGAAACGTAGCTTCTGATAAACGATAGTGGCGATCAGAGCTTATGCATGAAACTCACTCGTGTCTGTATCCAGAAGTATCGCTGTAACAGCCGAGAGGAGAGGAAAAGTCACGTCAGCAGGTCAAAGAACCACAGTGACAGAAAGAGAAATGTAGTTTACTTTCATTTTCTCAATCACAGTGAAATAGGGGCTTCTGCTGTTCAGTGTCGGTGCAAGACTCTACCAAACACACACAGTGAGTTGTGCAGAAAGTGTCTTAATTAAGCTACCGCGACATAGCGCATATAAGAAAAATGACGCAGTACATAATAACCAGTTATGATCTATTACTGAATCAATACCAAACTGTCTGCGTCTGCATCGCGGTGCACAGAAGAAACAGTTCATTGCGACATCCCTAATAATAATATTGCTTTAGGTACCAACATTGTTATAAATAAAATAAAGTTAAAAAATTACTCATGATGTGGAAATTGTCATTGAATATGTAGCTCGTTTTTACAATAAATTGACAAATCCACATCAATAAAACAACTGAGTCTTCACCATAGATATACATTGCACACTCAAATAGTAAAGTATTTGGCTGTGAATACCTGCGAGCAGCTGGCGATTGTGCTGGTCGGCAGACCAATAGAAGGAGCCCATCCAACATCTCTCACCCAATCGCTGTGCGCCTCTAGCTTCTGGTCCTCTTTCCACTGGCCGTCTTCCTCCCTGTAAAGAAAATAATAGATGTCAGCACATTTGACCCATACACATTAAAAAGCATTTCAAGAGTTCACACTTAGTTGGTGAATATAAAGTGTGTTTGGCATGCTGTCCCGGGAGAGAGCCCTGAGCTCATAAGATCCTCAAGCCCGGACTTCCCTCCCGTTTGCAAGGCGAGAGGAGAGTTTGAGCTCAGGTAGATCTCGAGAACTCCCCTGCGGGTAGCTAACGAATGGATAGTAATTGCTATGAAAAGATAACTACTTACTAGGAGCATGCCTATGGTGCCGATTTGGATTAGTCTATTAACTTAAGTTGCATGTTTTTGGACGGTGGGAGGAAACCGGGGAACCCGGGGAAAACCCACGCGAGTATGGGGAGAACGTGTAAACTCCACACAGAAATGTCAGCTGGCTTGGTAAGGACTAGAACCAGTGATGTTCCTGCTGTGAGGCAACAGTGCTAACCACTGGGCCACCGTGCCACCCATCTAGGAAGGAGGAGGAGTAGGGGTGGAAGGAGGGATTCTTCAAAACGAAGATGGCTGTGATATGGAACTTAGGGTATATATAGTGGCTTAGAAATCGTCTGATTGGTGAATCATAAATTGAATAATGGGTCACACTTTATTTTGATGGTCCGTTTGTTAAATTTAAGTTCCATTGCAACTAATTTTCAGTAGATTATAACTGTTAGGTTGGGGTTTTCAAAGTTTCTTATAGTCAGTTAAATGTCTATTAAATGTCAGTATCAACATATATTCATACTCAAATGGACCATCGAAATAAAGTGTTACAGAATAATGCGGGACCAGCTGCAATCAATCATCTGCATGTGATCCTCTCGAAATTAGTTTATAAATAAACTTCACTTAAAGGTTTCGCATTTTCGTGTAGAAATACTTTAAACTCATCACTAGCCCAACCAATAGTGGTTACAAACCATTAAATGCTCCTTTTGTTGTTGTTGTTGTTGTTGTTGTACACCAGGGGTGCCCAAACATACGAAACTACGAAGGGCCAAAAACCAAACTTGACTGAGGGTTGCGGGCTGAAAGTAACTATAGTAGCCATGGTTGATTTCCTAATTTATTTAATAATGTCTAAAAATGACTAGAAAACATTGCTTTATATGAACTAATACAGCAGAATTCTTTTTACATTTTTACAATGAACTTATTACAGTAAAAACAAAAAAATCTCATTTATGACCGAATGGAGTTGCACTCTGTTGCGATGATTAGCTCGCTGCCTTCCACATCTGTCGAGTGACATTATTTACATTTTTGAAAACCTGCTTAATCTACAACATATAAGTAAACTTAAAATGTATTAATTTAATTGAAAATTACGATGAATTTCGGTTGGCTTTATTGTAATTCAGCAATAAAACCAAACAAAGAAAGGTTACGCCAAATTAGAAATGATGATCTCTATGTTAAAGGCCTTCGCCCCAGCCCTCTCCGTCATTCTCACTCTCTTCTCAGATGGGATGGTGGGCCAAATCAAAGGTTGCAATGGGTCAACTTTGACGAATCTGTACACAATTATTAATTTGACTACTATGGCTACTGGTTTCAATTCAATTTTATTTAATTTAATGCCATGTCAGCAACTAAGGCTATTTTCATGGCAGGAACATTTCAATAATAAATATACAAATCAACAACCAAATGAATACATATATTAAATAAGATTTTTTTGTGTTAATAATACATGACAAAAATTCTAAAATCTTTTCTGGTGTCACTTTGTTAAAAATGTCCTTAAAAGTGTTCATTTCATTAAAAAGTCTTCTGGAATCATTAAGAGCAGGACAGTCCAGTAAAATGTGTTTTATTCATTCATTCATTCATTTTCTTGTCGGCTTAGTCCCCTTATTAATCTGGGGTCGCCACAGCGGAATGATCCGCCAACTTATCCAGCATTTGTTTTACGCAGCTAATGCCCTTCCAGCCGCAACCCATCTCTGGGAAACATCCATACATTCTCATTCACACTCATACACTACGGACAATTTAGCTCATCCAATTTAGCTTACCCAATTCACCTGTACCGCATATCTTTAGACATGTGGGGGAAACCGGAGCACCCGGAGGAAACCCACGCAACCATAGGGAGAACATGCAAACTCCACACAGAAATGCCAACTGACCCAGCCGAGGCTCGAACCAGCGACCTTCTTGCAGTGAGGCGAACGTGCTACTCACTACGCCACCGTGGCGCCCAAATGTGTTTTATAGTAAGAGGAATTGTGCAGTACAAACACTGAGTAGGGTTTTCACCTTGGAGCAAAAATCCATGAGTTAGTCTTGTGTGTCCAATACGACATCTGGTAAAAAACACATGATCGAATCTAGTCTTAAAATGTCTTAAAATTCTATGTGATATTTCAGGCTGGATTTCATATAATTTATTACTTTCCAATGTATCCCACTCCTCTTGCCACTTGTTTAAAATGTAAACATTGATAAAAGGTCTAATGTCTGTTGGAGGAATTTGGCTACTGGTTTCCAACATTGTACATAGTCTACATCCAGAGTAGAAAAAAAAACTTAAGATGTAGTTGTAATGTACTGCAGCCACACATAAAAAGTTTACCGTTCCAGTGTTGTGCACAAGTCAACTTTTCTGAAAACACAGTATTTATTATATATATACAGTGCGAGTCTATTGCTGTAGTAAAAGCTGACAGCAGGTGTTTGTGGCTGTAGACTCTGAAATAAGGGCTGCACTCACTTCCACAGCTTGACCAGATTGTCACAGCCTCCAGACACAAATCTCTTGATGTAGTTGGGCTTCTGTCCTGTTGGCTGCTCAATAAGACTCCCTGGGACAACAGCTGGGGCCCAACTCACTGCATTACAGCCGATCTGCCACAGAGAAGAGGGAGACCATGTTAAAAGCTCAACTCGCAGCATGAGGTAGCACAAACTGAGCCAGTCCTGGAAGACATTTACAACACTCTATACTGTAAAATACAAAATAATACTGTTCGATCAGCATTCAGACACTAAAATAACTTGACTGATAATTTACTTAAGAAGCTTCACAGATAATCGTGCTCCATGAAATGTGTTCAAATATGTTATTTTGGTTTTTTTTCCATGTTTTGCTGTAGCTCCTGTGAAATTTCAGTAATACAGAACAACAGTAATAAAAATATAAATAAGGCAATGCACATTTATATATTAAACCTCCTACACAAAGGAAACTCAAAGGTGATTTACTTTTTTTTTTTTACAATAAATTATATATTGAAATGTATAAATAATTAAACATTTAAAAAATAAATCAGAAATAAGAATAAATATATTAGCACAGTACTCGAATGCACTGAGATACAGATTTATAGACTGCATTTAAGCAGAGTTATTGTAATAACATTGCAATGCCTATAGCTCATTAATAAGTTATTTTACATGTATTAAGGAATGTTTATCACAATAAATAAGCAGGTAGGTAGGTAGGTAGGTAGGTAGGTAGGGAGGTAGATAGATAGATAGATAGATAGATAGACAGACAGACAGACAGACAGACAGACAGACAGGTAGGTAGGTAGGTGGGTAGGGAGATGGGTAGGGAGATGGGTAGGGAGATGGGTAGGGAGATGGGTAGGGAGATGGGTAGGGAGATGGGTAGGTAGATGGGTAGATAGATAGATGGGTAGATAGATAGA
>CAIGQQ010034696.1:353764-407328 GCA_903798035.1 Danio albolineatus
ATATAAAATATATATAAAATAATAATGAAGCATTTCTGTAATGTTTTAATATGCTTTGTCATTATAGTCTGTTGTTCAAACAGGTCTTTGTTACAAGTTTGCTTGTTATGTGGATGGGTTTTTTATCATTATTATGATTTTCATATTGTTTTTCTACTGAAGTCCTAAGAGGCCATGCATTCAAATATTTTTTCTCTCTTGTCATGTCGTGATCTCGACATAACTCGTTTTCTCATGACGAACGCATTCGCATTTATTTTGACCAGGGACTGAGTCAAACTGAGATAGTTCTCTGCCCTTTCAGTGATTGACAATTTCTATATCACTGTCCGACACTTGAGAAGGAGGCTTTCGGCTCTCTGCCTTTATCGTGGAAGATATAGCGACCCTGAGAGTATCGTTAGTTTTATTGGCAGTCAGCTTGAAGGACCGGGACGTCTGCACGGTTATAGAATTATGCTAGAAAGGTGCCGTTTTCATGGGATTCGGCTGACCAGAGAAATGGTAAGAGATGTGCAGTTAAGTTTGAGAATAAGCAGAACTTTTTGTTATGTCGAGATCACGAGAGAACGAGTTGTTATGTCCAGATCATGAGATAATTAAGTCGTGATCACAACGTAATAACAGAGAAAAAATATTTTAATGCATGGCCTTAGGACTTTTCCGTGCACAAAACATGTAAACAGTGAATTATTTTCTTTCTGAATCAGTGTCTTCAATAAAACTTATTTGACAAAATAATAATAATAATTAAATAATGACTAGTGCGTAGGTTTGCAGATTAGCCAGCTATTACTAACGGAAATAGTTGATGTCTGCTCAAAAATTCATTACATACTGAGGAAGCATTACCATATCAGGGCTCAAGAATAAGGACTGCCCAATGGCCCGGGGACAGTGTGAGAAATGCTCGGGACAGTAATCATTACTGGCCCGATCAGGCCAGTGCTGCCTTGTCACTAAATTATAATTTCACGCATATATAGTCTTAAAATCAAGAAATAGTTTGTGCTTTCAAGTATTTGAACGCTACCTTCTATGTGAAGTCGTAAATACCATATTGCTTTTTTGGGTTCTCTTATCTGATTGGATGTTGAGAGTAATTTTTTTTCGTAACCTGGTAAAAACCAACACAGCGAAGAGACGACAACATCAAATTATGAGGCTAAAAGAAAATGTCTGTTTTGTGATGTTTTGCTGTCATTTTTAAGTCAGCCATGTTTTGTTTTGCAATAAAATACCTGCACATTTTCCTTAACATTTTTAGAAATTATTTTTGACACATTATTTAAAATGTGTAGCTAAGAAATAGCAATTAACTTTTTTTTTGGTGGGGCCAGTGATCTGAACCACTGGTCCAATCGGGCCAGTAGAAAAAATCCTTAGTGTACCCTGCATATGCTTGATTTCTTGCTAGTGGCTATTTTGAAATAAAGTCTCTAAAGGGGTTTAAAAAACACTAAATCTTGTTATAAAGTTGCCAAGTTGGGGTGTCACGGTGGCTCAGCGATTAGCACCGTCTTTGCCTCACAGCAAGAAGGTTGCTGGTTTGAGCGTCGGCTGGGTCAGTTGGCATGTCTGTGTGGAGTTTGCATGTTCTCCCTGTGTTCACCTGGGTTTCCTCTGGGTGCTCCAGTTTCCCCCACTGTCCAAAGACATGCGGTACAGGTGAACTGGGCTAACAAAATTTGCCAGTGTATGAGTGCATGTGTGAATGCGAGTGTATGGGTGTTTCCCTGTACTGGGTTGCAGCTGGGAGGGCATCTGCTGCGTAAAACCTATGTAGAAATAGTAGGAAGTTCATTCCGCTGTGGCAACGCCTAATAAATAAGGGATTAAGCAGAAGGAAAATGAATGAATGAATATGCCAAGTTGTCAACACTGGTTGGTTGCGGTATGAGTAAACCTACACATTTCTGTTGCCATCATTTTGTAGATTGACTTGCTGCTAGTGGACCAGTTTTAGATAACACTAAGCTAATGTTAAAATGCTATCACTTTGCAAATACTGTTAAAAATATTAAGGGTGGGCAGAAAATTTTGGTACAGCGTGATATTGTGATATTTTCTTTGGCAATACCATATCAATACATGGATGCCCACATCAATATATGACCAATATTTTATCTTACCGCTTGGTTGATTGTTAAAATAGAACTTTTTATAGTCCACTAGATGGTGCTGTTGACGTTTTTTTGAACGTGTTTTTCAGGTGAGCTGGGTCAACTTTAACAAACAAGACATCACAATAAAGAAAGTGGCATCGCAAAAAGGTGCATGTAACGTTTATTAGTTTGTCCACTTAATCCCATATTGCACGGCATCAATAAAACTTTAGTGGGATGAACTGATAAAACAGATTTTGCCCACATTTTCCTTTGAGGACACAATTTGACATTGGAAAAAGGTAATAAATTGCAGTATAGTCGCAAAATATAATAATAATACTGCATCGTGACAATAATGTATTTTGGGGGAAGTTTTTGTGTAATGGAAATGTGTAGGGTATGAGAATGGAAAGCGGGAGGTTACCAGAGGAGTCGTGGCCTGTGTATTCATACATCTTGTCCCAGGTGCTGTTCTCCTCTTTCCAGATGATCACCTTCCTGTCGTAGGAGCAGGACGCCAGGATGTTTCCATACATAGGATGAGCCCAGGCCACCTGCCACACTGGACCCTCGTGACTGAACAGAGACATTCAGAGGTATAATATATATATATATGATACAGAACCTCTTTATCAGTCATAAGTCAGTCATAGCCTTCCTAGCACAGTTCGGGAAGCAGACACACTCTGTCAGACACATCTCTTTGCATTAGCATACACATAAAACACAAATGATGTTGGAATCCAAATCCTCTAAAGGATTTTTAGTCTGGATTATTTAGGGCAACCGGAGCCGGGGACACTTCCCAAAAGACATTATAATTTGAATGGCATCTGCACTTATGTTAGTCTGTTTTTATTATTCCCGAGGTTTCCATAATCCTGGACCAGGTCGTATCCTGAGCAGCTGCTGTGGTGGTCATGGAGGAGTGGAGAGCATGAGACCGATCCCTGTAATACCTCAGTGACAGACGAGTCCTCGCATTGTTCCTGAAGGGCCAGCCTGTTCACCAGCCGGTGACCCCCCTCACCTGCGGCTTCTCCACGGTGGACGTCCAGCGTTCTCCAGGCTCCGGTGCCTAGACTGCAGCTCTGCAGCCTGGTTTTTCTCAAGGTTTTTAATTCTTCACTTTTGCCAATTGGTGAAGTTTTTTTCCTCACCGATGTGGCCACTGGCTTGCATGGTTTGGGACTTGAAGGGCAGCGCATCAATGGATTACTTTTCAGTGTTTGGACTCTCAGTAGTGAATATTAAACCACACTGAACTGAACTTCAACACTGAAAACTGGACTGACACTGTTTAAATTTTTTATAATGCATGTAAAGCTGCTTTGACACAATCTATATTGTAAAAGCGCTGTAAAATGAAGATGAATTGAATTGAATCCTGCCTGCACAGAAATCCGCAGACTTTTAGCCCATCACCGAGTCAAATTTACTTAGTATTTATTTAATTTTGAAAAAAAATTCAGTAATATTATTGTCTAATATGAACATGTTTGTATGATTTATTTGCAATACAGCTCGTAAAGTAATGTTTCTGTCCTCTAGTAGATATATTATATGAGAGACTAGGCATGGGCCGGGATAAGATTCTGACAGTATGATAACCTTGGAAAAAAAGATCACGGTTTCACGGTATTGGGATTACTGCTCTAAAATATATTAAATAAGCTGTAAAAAAAAAAAACGTAATTTTACAGAAAAAAAAAATTAAAAAGTAAAACAACGGTCGTTAAATTTCAGAAATATACCGTAAAATAACGGATATTAAAATAACAAAAATTTCTTTAACCTCCTAGGGCTTAGTGGCCACATATGTGGACAGCACATTTTAGTTCCTATGTCCACAATTGTATACTTTGAACATTTTATATTTTGTTACAGACATACAATGTAATCCTGCAACTGTTTTGTAGCGTACCAAATGTCCAAAACACTATTTTTTACAAAAACAAAAAAAAAAGTTTTTACTCTCTGATTATCAAAACATGTGTATATGTGTTATTGACCATGAGTCCACATATATATATATTTTTTTCTAAATGTACATCATACCAAAAGATGATACGTAGGTTTTATTCTAATTAGGTTCCAATAAGCCCAAATAGCAAAGAGAAATAAAAAAATGCATGCAAAAAAACAGCTTCAGGCTAAATAATTCAAATGAATCATTGATTTCTGCCATCTTCATTAGTTTCTAAAACACTGATTTAAAACAGCATCTTTGGGTATCTTTTCTTTCTGGAAATACTCTTGTCGTAAATATAAAAAAAAGTAAATAAAATCATACACACCTTAGGAACGGTACAGCAGAAAATTGGCGGTTTTAAAACCTTGACTTTTCCTTGAAAACAGTTATCGTCCCACGCCTATGAGACACTTGCTTTGTTTACCAAATAAACTGATCAAATTGGATTTGCATTGTAAACATTAAAGTTAAAAAGTTATTATTTTTTATTCAATATATTAAGTTTTAGTTGTGATACTCCCAAAATCATTCCGCATAAATCCGCAGATTTTTTTACAAACTTCTTCACAGATTTAGTAAAAAATGTCTGCAGATTCTGTCTGGCCCTAATCAAAAGTCATCATTAATGTCAAGTTTTAACTGCAGTTTACACAACTTTGTTTTCCACTAAATAAGGAAATTATTGTTTGCATTTGACCATTCAGTTCTACAATAACAGAATATTAAACTTTTACACATTTTAAAGAATGATGATGCCTTTGTCTCAAAGAGAAAACATGTGGCATGATTTTAATGATATTTAAAGCATCTTAATTATTTTCAGATTTCACTTACCCTCTTAAATCGGCCACAAGGATCTGTCCTCCGTTCTTGACGTCGAAGATCTTAACGGAGCGATCCGAGGAGCAGGTGGCCAGTCTGGTGCCGTAATAATCCATCTGAGCATTGTGCTGAAAATACAACGAAAACAACAGCATTAAGTCAGAAGACATGCAGTACAGGTGAAGACGGTGGCTGGATGAATGCAGATACTCACGATCATGTCCTCATGTGAGGTGTCCACGGTGTTAATGACCGAAACCTGAAACGCAACAACATACATGCTGAAAAATGACTCGAAAACATAACAATGATCTTTAACTTTAATATGCATCAGATTAAAGAAAGTGAAAGAAGTTTTTTTTTATATATATATACCCATGATTTTTATTTAAATATCAGTATTAAAATGACTTATGATATACTA
Source organism: Danio albolineatus (assembly GCA_903798035.1). Taxonomy (NCBI): domain Eukaryota; kingdom Metazoa; phylum Chordata; class Actinopteri; order Cypriniformes; family Danionidae; genus Danio; species Danio albolineatus. The sequence goes on from CAIGQQ010034696.1 coordinate 359,091, forward strand.
AAGTATGAAGTGTGTGTTTTTTCCATTGATAATATATTATATATACATAAAATAGTTTGAACAATAAATATAAAAACTTTTTTTTTATTAAACAAATAAATGTATTTATTCACTCAATTAGTTAATTCAGCCAACACTGATTTGTGTAATTTATTCTTTAAATTGTTTTGTCGAATGGTTATTTATTATATAATTAAGCAGATAAATTGTTTTAATCAACTGACAGCACTAAATATAACACAAAAAAAGCACAAGCCTTTAATTTATTCACTCATTTTTGTAGGCCTACTTATATATGCAATTATTACATATTTTTTACTTAAAATTTAGTTTAGTAACAATTTATCATGCAATTAATTGGACATATAATTATAATCCAATAACAGCCCCAAAGACAACCATTAAATAAAATAAATGCACTTACCATATTCTTTTTATTATCCTGTTAGTTATTATTATCGTGTAATTAACAGTGTAATAAAATGAAACACATTTGTACCACTAAAAAAGAAGTTTCATTTAAATTATTTAATGTAATCATCAACAGTGATGTAAGAAATTACTAGTTTATTTATTTATTTAATACTTATTAACAATTACCTTCATATTTCATTAATTTGTTACATAATTCACTAAACTAAGTACTTTAATCGATTGACAGCACTAAAAATAATAAATCATTTAATATAGAAAAAATTACTAAATGTAATTTACTCTTTTTATTTTCGAAAATCTTTCTAGTTTAATTATTTAATTAATTGAATAAATTATATTTTGGGGTTCTTTGTATTAACATTATAATAATCTTGACTTTTTTTAAAACACCTAATCCTTTATTTAAACTGCCAATAATTATCTTTTCACATTTATATCCAATTACAACCACAGTCTTTAAAATGTAATTGCAATTCTTCTAAGTGTTCTTTCAATACAGGTCTATGCAGTTATGTAACAGTTTTGCCATTATAACTATCCTGTATTTCACTTAATTTCCAATATTTTGTACAGTAAAATTTGTAACACAGTTCAATAAAAAGTTTATGTATAGATTATTCACACTGTCAATATTTATTAAATACAGATGTTTTAATTATATAAAAGCACTAAATGCAATCCAAAAAAAAAGTATTAGTTTAATGCACTTCGTTAGTTTAGCTGATTTGAATTGTTGTTTTGTTTTTAGGATGAACGTATTAAATTAAAATGAATTCAATTCATTATTGGAAGAATTTGATGAAGATACTCTAATCACATCTAAATCTTCTGCTTTTAATCTCAAGGATTGAGATTTAAAAATCTATAATAATAATAATAATAATAATAATAATAATAATAATAAAGATCACCAAGTAGATTATCTCGAATCAAGAGAACCAGGGTGATAACTCTTTTTCTATTTACGTTACCAGCTCGTGAACTACCGGGTTTCAAGCACATATGTGACAATAAATACACCACATACCATAACGTAACACTCACCATGTTTGAATATATCCCTCGATAACCTCCTTTAACGATAAAACCTTAAGAAAGTGCACTAGTTACTCTTCGATGCTTCAGAAAATAATTTACTGATAATATTTCCGACGTGGCAAACCCTGACCGCTCAGAGCGGACTATGTTCCCGCCGCTAAACCCTCCGTGTGGAACGAAAAAAAGGTTCTGCCCAGTTTTTCCGTCCGCGCTCTGCAGTTCACATTGATTCCAGCAGATAGCGGCAGAGTGAGTTAAATCAACGTCGCTCATCTCTATTTATAACTGCCCGAAAGTGTCATATGTCCCAGTCTCTCCAGTGTCCAGCAAAGGCGCGATGGTCTTCATTAAACTCAGCTAAACTTTCTGCATTGTTTATTTCCCATCGTCATTAAGCGCAGTACGGTTAGCCGTCAAGATGTCGAATGTTACTTTTTATATCTCCAATCTGTTGGAAAAAATGACATCCACTGACAAAGACTTTAGGTAAGAGTACTTTACAGACGCATGTTTCAGACTCATGACTAATGTTTACAGAAATAGGCCAATGACAAGCTGTTGCCTGGAGCTTTATATAAAGCTTTACATTTTTTTTAAAGATTCATACAAAACCTTAAATTGCTGTGGAAAAAAGTGAACTGGAATAAACTGACTCGCATTACTTGTTTTGTTACTGAAAAATAGATATTGTTGGCAACTTGGCATGCTATAAAAGATGCCTGGCTTGCATGCAATGTGCACTGTTATATTCCTTTTTTATTTTAATATTGACCGAATATAAACTCAAGAATTTGTCAGTAAGAATTTGCATGTACAGTAGATTTTCAATGCTCAAACACACACAAAAACAAGGGTTACTATTATAAAAGGATGGTTATTTATCGTAAGGAATTATAGATGTTTCAATCATGTTGTGTGTGTGTGTCTGTGTACACTTTAAATGCAATTATACCTCAAACACCATGGTTAGATTATTTTTAGTGTAGCAAAGAACCTATTTATTTAATTTATTGCTATTGTGCGCTTGTAACAACACCTTAGAAATCTTTCTCAGGAAAAACAAAAGGATGCAAGATTTAGACAATCCTGAGAAGCTCCATTCATTTCTATGACAGAGGAAATTATATTTAATTATAATTCACATATTCAATTAATCAATATAAAGACTTTTTTATAATTTCTAAAAAGATAGAAAGAAAAAACTGTTTCATATTTGCTGTTTTAAAAAAATTGTTTATTCTTAGTAGTATTTAGCATAAAAAATGGTGTTTAGTATGTGTTTTAGGTCCAATCATAAATACCAATTCTATCCCCTAGCCTTTCAATTGCCCCTTACCCCTCACTTGAATGAAAGGGCTAAAGGAATCAGGATTGGGCCTATAACAAATTTGTATGCTAAATACTACCAAGAGACAAATTGTTTTACAGATTGTGTCCCAATTCGCTTATTCTTGGTGGTGTAGGGGTAATGCCAACAAAGATTTTTCAGGAAAACACCACAAACAAAGGGGTATGAGAGATTTCTCTGAATACACCAACTACAGCGGCAACCTGGCTGCAAAACAGAGCAAGGAGCAAGCAAATGTAAAAAAATGTAAAAATGAATAAGGATTTTTTATTTCGGCCACTAGTATCAAAGATCTTGTCCTTTCGGTCATGACCCAAAACTATGGTCATGAGCTTTGGGTCATGAATGAAAGGACAAAATCTCAAATACAAGCGCACCCTTATAGATAGCATGCAGAGCTCTGTCACTCAGGACAAGCTGGGAGTAGAGCCCCTGCTCCTCCACATCGAGAGAGGTGAGCTGAGGTGGCTCGGGCATCTGTTTCGGATGCCTCCTGGACGCCTTTATAGGGAGGTGTTCCAGGCATGTCCCACCGGCAGGAGGCCTCGGGGAAGACCCAGAACACGCTGGAGGAACTATGTCTCTCAGCTGGCCTGGGAACGCCTTGGGATCCCTCCATAGGAGCTGAAGGAAGTGTCTGGGGAGAGGGAATTCTGGGTTTCTCTCCTAAAGACTGCTGCCCCCGTGACCCGGCCCTGGAAAAGTGGATGAAAATGAATGAATGAATAATAAGGATTTTTACTACAAAGAAGCATCCATGAGCCTCAATGAAATGTTTTGAAAACAATCGCTAAATTTCATTAATGGCGGTCCCTTATAATAACCGCTGCAAATATTACACAACATATTTTAATTCTGAACACAATAGCTGATGACTTGACAAAATAGGCCAGTGTGTCAGAAAAGTCTGGTGACAGTGAATTAGCTTTTTACACCATTTCTGGAATAGAGTTAGTTTTGTTTCTTGTGGTTGCACAGTGTACTATAATTTCATCCTTCTTGTAATATGATACCAGCTTGTATGCTTTCGAGTTGAATACAAACAATGTTCGTCCAAATACAGCAAAAAACATCTTTGCGAGCAATGCCAATTACACTGAACACACTTTTCAGTTTCCAATAAAATTAGAATTAGGGCTTAGACTAGTATACTATGTTATTTGGACATGATGTGATTAGATGAAGGTGAATGTATTCTCTACAAAGCCAGAGCTTGATGTCCAGCTTCCCCTCTTTGGGCATAATAGGTGGAGCTTAAAGGTCTAACTATATCATAACACCCATTTTTCCACAGAGGCTGAACTGAACCAGGCTAGGCCAAGCTAGGTCAAGCTTGGTCAAGCTTCACCAGTTAATCAATAGAGATGGGGCTAGATTAGGTCAAGCTCCATTAGACAGAGCTAAACTCTATAGGCCACCAGCCTTCCAGGACCAAGTTTGGTGACCACTGGTCTAGCTAAACCTCTAGTCATTATGTCTACAGAGGTGAATCTGGACTAGGGTAAACTCTGCCGATTTGACTCACCTGGCACTGCAGTTACCACAGATTTAAGTGGTTATGAAATAAATAATGATTCAGATTATGGTGAAATGATTGAAGGTTCATGGCAGCCAATGACCTGATGATGGAGCTGCAAAAGGATTCGATCAAACTGGACGAGGAGAGCGAGAGGAAAGTTGTGACCATGTTGCTCAAACTTCTGGAGGACAAAAATGGAGAAGTGCAAAACCTGGCTGTCAAATGGTATTCTTGCACTCATCTTTTTCCATCTTGTCCTTTCCATTATAATTTATGATCATGATTATTTTTGGTTTGTGCAGTCTTGGTCCTTTGGTGGGAAAAGTGAAGGAGTGTCAGGTAGAGACAATGGTCGAGACTCTTTGTTCAAACATGATGTCCAACAAGGAGCAGCTGAGAGACATTTCCAGCATGGGCCTGAAGACTGTCATTGCTGAACTGCCACCTTCATCAACAGGTATCAAGGCCATATAATGATCTCCAACTTTTCAGTTGATTTTTTCTTATAGTTGTTGTCTTATATTCAAGGTTTGAGCCTCACAGTCAGTGTATGCCGGAAGATCACATCCCAGTTGATTGGAGCAATGGGAATGCAAGATGATGTGTCCATTCAGCTGGAGGCCTTGGATATTCTCTCCGACATGCTCAGCAGGTTGGTCCAAATGCCTTGGACTTGTGAGAGAAGTGTTATTCACGTACCATCCTTATGCATTGTTTGACAGGTTGAGCACTGCTCTAGTGAGTTTTCATCAGTCCATCCTGACTAGTCTTCTTGCTCAACTTATGAGTCCTCGTATGGCCGTAAGGAAACGCTCCATTATTGCCCTGGGTCACCTAGTGCCCAGCTGTAGTCCTGCTCTGTTCACCCAGCTCACTGAGCACCTCATGGGCGAACTGTCCCGTGGACCGCCAACTGCCAATGTACGCACTTACATCCAATGCCTGGCCACCATCAGCAGACAAGGAGGACACCGCATTGGTAAGTGTGGACTTTATGTTCCTACTAGAAGTGTTGAGGTAATGTAGGGCAGGGGTGTCCAAACCCGGTCCTCGAGGGCCGGTGTCCTGCTGAGTTAAGCTCTAACTTGCTTCAACACTCCCTCCCGGAGGTTTCTAGTATATCTAGTAAGAGCTTGATTAGTTGGTTCAGGTGTGTTTGGTTAGGGTTGAAGCTAAACTCTCCAGGACACTGGCCCTCCAGGACCGAGTGTGGACACCCCTGATGTAGATATTTGTTTCACATCTCGTTTTCTGCACCCCGGATAGTGAGGTTTACCTACAGTGCTCCAACTAGCTAGTCTGCATTACACTAACACTTATGTAACCCTCTTATGTAAAACTCTAGTTCTACAGTCTCAGAAATAAAGATACACAAGCTGTCACTGGGGCAGTACCTTTTCAAAAGGTGAACCTTTGTACTAATTTCTAAGTACTAATTTGTACTAAGTAAGGTACGATATAGACCCTTAGTTAATAATATGTATCTTTAAAGTGGACCTATTATGCCCATTTACACACAATGTAAAATAAATCTCTGATGTCCCTAGAGTGTATATGTGAAGTTTAAGCTCAAAATACCCCCCAATAAATGTTTTATGACTCTTTGGAGCTGCCTCTTTTTGGCTTTAATCCTAATTGTACCATGTTGGTGACTGTCACTTTAAATTCAAATGAGATTGTGCTCCAAGCCCTCTTTTCAAAAGAGGCCAGAGCTACAAATGCCTATGTGCATTGTAGCAGAATCAAAAATAAGACTAATGTCCTGTGCTAATGAGTGAAATATTATCTGACTGACTGAAATTATATATTTTTTTACTATTAGAAGTTGGTTATACAGGTTTTACAGATTGTTGCCACACGACTGTGTTTAAACCCTTTATAAAAGTGATTTTTGCACAACATGTACCTTTAAGGTAGCAATATTGATCTTTCATGTTATAATAAGTAACATCAGCGGGCGCCACAGTGGCGTAGTGGGTGGCACGTTCGTCTCACAGCAAGAAGGTCACTGGTTTGAACCCCGGCTTGGTCAGATGGCATTTCTGTTTGGAGTTTGCATGTTATCTTCGTGGTTGCGTGGGTTTCCTCCGGGTGCTCTGGTTTCCCCCACAAAGTCCAAAAGGTGAATTGGGTAAGCTAAATTGTCCATAGTGAATGAGTGTGTATGGATGTTTCCTAGAGATAGGTTGCAGCTGGAAGGGCATCCGCTGCGTAAAACATATGCTGGATAAGTGGGCAGTTCATTCCGCTGTGGCGACCCAAGATTAATAAAGCGACTAAGCCGAAAAGAAAATGAATTAATGAATGAATAAGTAACATTAAGGTACCAGCATGGACCCTTTACATACAAATGTGGGTAAGGTTCCACCAAAGTGACAGCCCTATTTTTTGTATAATGTGCTTGGCTGAGTCTCAAGATTCAAACAAGTATTTCTGAAGCAGTCTCACTAATGAGGATGCTAAAGTCTAGCATCAGTCGCTAGTTCACTTCTTGGCCAGGGAGAGGAAATTTACTCCTTCTAGCTTGCTACATTACATTCATACATCTATACCAGGGATGTCAAACTCAATTCCCGGAGGGACTGTATCCCTGCACAGTTTACTTCAAACTCTGCTTCAACACACTAACTGGAAGGTTTCAAACAAGCCTGAAGTTTGATCAGGTGTGTTTAAATAGGGTTGGAACTAAACTGCGCACGGCTGCGGCCCTCCAGGAATTGAGTTTGACATCCCTGGTCTATACACTATATCTATACATTTATACATACATTTATCCATCTTAAATCCGGGTCATGGCACCAACATAAATGGTCCAATTTTACTTGCCTTGGTTTGAGCCAAATTTGAACGTGATAGTGAAGTTTACTCAAACAGTTCCTGCTAGCTGTTAAAATACCCTTTGGAGATTTATAATATTATGCAATGGCAAGTGTATTAATAGCGAGTTTCATGATCTGAAGGTGAACACCTGGAGAACATTGTGCCCATGGTGGTTAAGTTTTGTAATGTGGAAGATGATGAGCTACGCGAGTTCTGCTTTCAAGGATTTGAAGCTTTCGTTAGCAGGTACGACTCTTTCTAGTTTACTTGATCTAAAACAATTCTACTTCTTAAACATCACGTAATGCTTTATAATGTAAGTGTTTTTATTTTCTTTCCATTTTAATGTCATTTTTGACACCATGTTAAACATACATTGTTCTTTTTTGTTAATTATTTAGATTGAAAATATACATTTCTATCATATTTCATCATTTTGATAACTTATATTTTGTTAGCATGCTCACATTTGAATATTTTCAAGCATTTATCTTAGTTTTATATTAGTTTTACATACAGTAGGGCTGTCTAATATGATATACAGTGGTCAGCATTAAAAATAAGTAGATCAAAAGGGTTTTTCAAAGTTATCCTAAGACAATAGAGGGTGTTGTTCAATAGTTTTAGGGCAACTTTGATGAAATGCTTGAATACTGTGTATCATATGGACAAAATAAATATGTTTATTGATTCACTTCATTATGCTTCGTTTAATTTGTGATGTCACTATTTTTTTATCGTAATAGTGTTTCATATTTTATATGAGTGCAAAATTACACACTATTACACTTTAAAATGTAAAAAACGAAATAGTCCTTTACATGTGGTTGATATAGAAACTATTATTTGATTACATTTACAGATATGGTACTATATCGTTGTATATGTATACATTTAACACATTTAAATCTGTTTTTTTATGATTTGTTTTTATTTTCTTATACTTTAAATGTGATTTCTGTTTATGTAATGCACTTTAAATTGCCACTGTGTATGAAAAGTGCTATATAAATAAACTTGCCTAGCCTTGCCTATGTCATTATTGTGCTATGAGTTTTTATGTCATATCGGCCAGCCCTAGTTTTATGCCTAGTTTTTATAATTATTTAATTTTGTTTTGTTAAGTTAAACATTAAATCAGTAAAACTTTGTAAAGGTATGTAATTAGCTAAATTAATTGTGATAAAAGACTGATTACAAACTACTTTTCATTACAGAATGTTGTTTTTATATATATATTTCAATGCTTCGAAGGAAAACATGCCTTCAGGTAATAAAGAATACAATATTTAAAACATAATAAGTTAGCAATATTTTATTGATTCTCCTCTACATTTTTTATTAAGTAGGTTTTTATAGTATTATCACTAATAAAAGAATTAAAATTTGTAGCACATACAATACGGTTACATTCTCCAAGCGTACACAATATAAAGCCAATGTTTGAATAAAGGTCAAAGACATCAGTTTGTCTAAACTTGACATTTTAGACTGTATGTCACGTATTGTCAAAAGATGTTAGTGTCATGTTTGTTTTGACAGATGTTCAAAGGAAATGTCCCCTCACGTCCCAACAATTATCAAGCTGTGTTTGAAGTACATCACCTACGACCCCAATTACAACTATGATGCTGACGATGATGAGGATGACAGCATGGACATTGAGGATAGAGAGGATGAAGATCAGGGTGATTAACTGACAATCATTTTACAGTGCTACAACTTAACATTCATTACAAACTATTGCCGATGGTACGTATAAGAGCTGGTGCACACCCAACAGACACCATACATCTAGAGTAGACGAAACCCAACCGTGTCGTCGCCTTGCGTTTGGTCTCGTATGCACCAAAAAACTGCCAATGAACACACTTAACAGACAAAAGTCGACTGATTTAAGAGCACACATTCCACCATGTCCACCATCCTGAGAGATATTTCTGACAAAGAGTTTGGACTAACAAATTAATGCCTGATACTTTAACATAACCAGGTAAGTCAAGGTCTATCAAGCTTTCTTTGGACCTCATGTGTGCTTTTTATCCAAGAGGATGTGACTTTTTGCACCGTGAGGGGTAGTATCTGTATTCTTGGTCAGACCGGCAAACCCGGAACATCCGACGGGAGCTTGCAAAGCGTAAACAAAGTAGCATTCAGTTCCATTATCACAATAATTGTCATTAACCATGGAGGAATTTGCTCCTGAAAATACATCTGATAATCTGATAATCCATATCATTTGCAAATATTCAAGAAATGTAGCTAAATTATCGCCTTCCTTTTTGTGTTCCTTCTTGACTTGATTTGTTAACTTGCTACGTCACTTCACTACATCACACTCGCGCTCTGATTCATTGCTGAATAACCAGTCAGAGCACGGTCTTCAACCCGACAGCCCAATTCAAATTCGACATGTTGAATTGGGACGAAAGGTAACGTGTGGAACACACCAAACCATTGGTCACTAACCCTGTTCCCGGAGCATCCTTGCATCCCTGACCAAACACAAGTGCTGCTTCAGGTCCTAATTCATTAGTTCAGGTGTGTTTGATCAGGGTTGGTGCTGAATTTTGCAGGAAGGTAGCTCTTTAGGAGCAGGGTTGATGACCCATCCACCAAACAAACTATTCAGACCGACTCAGACTGACAGACCAACAAAGCCCAATGGCCAACTATTGGCTTGGTGTGTCCTGGCCTTTCTAGAGCTATGATAAAAATCAGATGGCAGTGTAGTGCTCTCAGCATGTTTTTCACAGTCAACACCCTTTTAACCTATAGAGTCTGACGATGAATACAGCGATGATGATGACATGAGCTGGAAGGTGCGGCGGTCCTCTGTAAAATGCTTGGAGGCGATAATCAGCAGCCGAAAGGATCTGCTGGTGGAGCTCTATGGATCCGTAGGCCCAACATTGGTGTCCCGCTTCAAAGAACGTGAGGAGAATGTTAAGACAGACATTTTCTCAGCATTTGTGGCCTTGCTCAGACAGACCAGACACCCTCACGGTTCCACTTTGGACACAGGGTCTAAAGAGGAGCCAGCGGTAACTCTTTTAAAGAAGCAGGTATTGCCATTTTCAGGATATTGATCAAACCTGGCCTGTACTTCTTGTGCATATCTTTTAAAAACAGTTCTCTTTTGCTTTTACAGGTACCGACAATAGTGAAAGCTTTACACCGACAGCTAAAGGAGAAAAGCATGAGATGTAGGCAAGGCTGCTTCAGTCTTCTGACCGAGATGGCCAATGTATTGCCTGGTGAACTAGGAGAGCACATACCAGCCCTCATTCCAGGTCAGATTAAAAAACATTTAGTATAAAATGCCATACTAACAACCGAGATACACTAGACGCAAGTTATGTGTCATGGTAAAAGCCAACAGAACCTATTATAAATTGTGGCACTGTTTATACTGGGCAGGAATGATGAGTTATGACGCTTATATACTCAAAGTTTTATTCAGTCTTCAATTTGAAGTATGGCAGTGCTAAACTGTTAGCAAACATCCCAGTTATGTCCACTATCCTTAGAATTATTTCTGACAAAGAGTTTGAACCAATAAATGAATGCTTTACACTTTATTAAAAGCTTCGTCAGAGTCTATTAAGCTGCCTTTGGACTTTTTGTGTGCTTTTTATCCAGTATTGTAGCACATTGTTACATACATTAATTTGTTTTCCTTAGGTATTATCTACTCTTTGACAGACAAGTCGTCCTCTTCAAACATGAAGATTGATGCCCTTTCTTTCCTCAATGTCCTCTTGAGTAGTCACAACCCAGAAGTCTTCCATCCACACATTAGTGTCATCTTAACACCGGTGATTCAATGTGTTGAAGACCCATTTTATAAAATCACATCTGAGGCTCTTCAAGTCACCCAGCAAATTGTGAAACTAATACGCCCACTGGAGAAGCCTGTCTCCTTTGATGCTAAGCCTTACGTGAAGAACATATTTGCTTGTACCTCAAAGAGGTTGAAGGCAGCTGACATAGACCAAGAGGTGAAGGAGCGGGCCATTTTCTGCATGGGCCACATTTTGAGTCATCTGGGTGACCAACTTGGTGCTGACTTACAGCCTACTTTACAGATATTTCTGGAAAGGCTTAAAAATGAAATCACCAGGCTTATCGCAGTGAAGACCTTGACTCTTGTTGCTTCCTCGCAACTTAAAATTGACCTGAGACCCATTTTAACAGAGGGAATTCCAATGCTTGGGTCCTTCTTGAGGAAAAACCAGCGTGTCCTTAAATTGAATACAATAACTGTCCTAAATATGATGGTCACAAACTACAGTGACAGCTTCAAGCCCCCGCTGATAGAGTCCATACTGAGTGAGGTGCCTGCTTTGATTCAGGAGAATGATATGCATATCTCACAGGTAGCCATAAACCTGATTACCTGTATGGCCAAAGTTTGCCCGTCCTCTCTGAGCAAGATTGGGGGAACAATCCTACCTGAAGTGCTTAACCTAGTCCATTCTCCACTGCTACAAGGAGGTGCTCTTAATTCAATCCTTCAGTTCTTCCAGGTTCTTGTAGCAACAAAAGCCAACAACATGGGATACAGTGATCTTCTGAAAGCCTTGAGGGGGCCTTTCTATGATTCAAAGTCGGCTGATTCCATGTCTGTGCATAAACAGTCCTACTACTCGGTGGCCAAATGTATAGCCGCGTTGTCTTCGGTCTGTCCTAAAGAAGCTTCTGGAGTGGTCTCTAACTTAATCCAGGATGTCAAAAGCCCCAAATCATCGGAGCCTGTGAGGATTCTCTCATTGCTTTGTCTTGGGGAAATCGGACGTTTTATGAACTTTGAAGGGCAGAAGGAATTGAAAGGAGTCATAATGGAAGCCTTCGGTTCTCCTAGTGAAGAAGTCAAGTCTGCAGCATCTTTCGCCCTGGGAAATATTTGTGTTGGAAACTTGGGGGAATATCTTCCGTTCATGCTCAAAGAGATAGGCAGCCAGCAGAAGAGACAGTACCTGCTCCTGCACTCCCTCAAGGAGATGATCAGCGCTCTGTCAGCTGAAAGTCTCAAACCTTATGTGGAGAACATCTGGGCTCTGCTGTTCAAGCACTGTGAATGCGCAGAGGAAGGCACTCGCAATATTGTAGCCGAATGTCTGGGAAAACTCACATTGGTCAGCCCATCTGAACTTCTGCCTAGGCTAAAGAAACAACTGTCCTCAGGTAAGTTACCTTGATTTTAGACCATAGATCTCCTGGATGGTCACTGACCTGCTGACTTCATCTCTAAAATCTAATCAAACCCACCTGAACATGCAACTAAAGATCTGTAGGACTACTTGAACTATCATGTTTGTAGATGTTTTAAAGCAGGTTGAAATCATTTTTTGGACAGTAGTCGTCTCTCTGTGTTGCTCAATAGAAGATGGGATATTTTTACATCTGAAGTGGTTTTTATAATTTATGTCTACAGTGGTGTACCCACCAAACCCAAATTTTAAAGGGGCTAAAGTGATACCCATGCTGCTTTATAATTGTACCTGAATGTTTCAGTTAGACATTATTCAGTTGACTTGTCGTCTTTGAAAATACGAACGAAATGTTCTCACAGTTGGTGCAGTCATCAAAAATGCACCAATTGCAACAAATTAAGATGCCAGTAAAAAAACAAAAACATTTGGTTTACAGTTAAAGGGGACAGAAATACACGTAAATTAGGGAATCTAATCAGCAAAACAAGTGAGTATACCGAGGGTATACACAATTATTGACCCTCAGAAGTCGTAATACCCAATCAGCTCATGGTAAAAAGTAGGCATACTGCGTATACCTGCGTATATGCTTATTTCACGCGGGCGCCATTTTAAGACACAAAAGCGAGGCTGCGGTGGGAAAAAATATAGAATCAGTACTGTAAACATTGCAACAACATGCTGTGTACTACAAACCTCCAGCGGTTGCTGCGATTTCAAAATGCAGAAATAGTGTGAACATCACTTTAATATCATTCAGTTCAGTTTAATTTAAACAATTAAAAGCATATCAGGCATTAAACAATGTCACTTTAAGAGTAATACGCTGAAGTGTCCTCCTAGACTTCAGTTCATGGCAGCAGGTAAACACCGTGGGGGCTTCCCTGCTTCAGCCTACGTAACCCGGTGAGAGATAAAACAGTGCACTTCTCTGTAGCACACCCCTGTGTGTTGTCTGTAATGGTGTTGTCCCGGTACTGAAGTTTTAATAACGTCCATTTCCTGCTAACATTTAAGCGACGCTGAGCGCGTTCATAAACAGCGCTGATTTGCCAGTGTTCACCAGTGCTCAACAGAAATGACTGTGATTGGCCATGAAGATCATTATTTAACCGCTCTTCAAAGATTGCAAACACAGATAGACGGACACTGGATCGCTTTAAAGCCGTGAAGATCAGTCGATCAGTCTAATATAGTGAAAGAAGCAGTTCATTAACTTGAGCTTGATAAATGGCATCTAAAACTAGTGTTTGGGAAAGAAAACATTAGCTAACTATTGCCATTTTCCTTAACTTGGCTGAAAAGGAGATCTGATATCCCTTTTTATTTTCACTATTCGTTCAGAACGCACCTTCGAGTCAGTCGGAAGGTGGTGAAAGTAAAAATTTGTGTCACTTTCTCTTCGCTGATAAGATATACAGCCAGGTACACAACATTCCTGTGTGACTCTTCCCACCGCAGCCTCGATTTTGTTGTCTAAAATGGCGGCCACGTGAAATCAGTCCATAGCCCCGACTTCACCCCTGAGTGTCTACATGAATATTTAGACAGCACAACTCTAAAGGCAAATAAATATATTTGTTTTTTCAGGGTCTCCTCTTTCCCGCAGTACAGTTGTAACTGCAGTGAAGTTCACCATTGTAGACCACCCTATGCCTATTGACTCGCTCCTTAAAGGATGCATCGGTACTTAAGCTTTATTTTACTCAATATACTACTTCTACTTTAAGATAATAAATAAATGCTTTAAATTAACAACCTTCCTTTTAATTCTCCTTTTAGGTGATTTCCTGAAAACACTTCAGGATCCCGACCTCAATGTTCGGCGAGTGGCTTTAGTTATGTTCAATTCCGCTGCCCACAATAAACCTTCCCTAATTCGTGGACTTTTGACGTCACTACTTCCACATCTATACAATGAGACGCAGATCAGAAAAGACCTTGTTCGAGAGGTACAATTTATGAACGTTAGGGTGACATTTACATATGCACATTTTGCCATTCATTATGCACTTTTATGCTTGCCTTAATATGCAAACTTTTGAAAACATGTTAGCCTTTATTGACTTCCAGAAAAAAAAAACGCTTTTGAAATGCTAACACATTTAGGATTAAATGTTCTGTCTATAGATATGCACAGGTATTTGACAAGCAGAATGGTGTAGGTGCACCTTCTGTCAGGTGTTTACAAAGTAACATCGCCATCAGTATTTTAATGTGAATACTTGAGATCTAAATGAACAGGTATCATTTTGTCTTGCATTGTGAACATACCCTCAACAACATGAAACCTGCCTCATAAAACAAAGGGGTGTAAAATATTAGTAATACATAAACATAAAGCTTGCATAACATTTTAAATTCTTTGTGAAACTTTGTCAAATCACATCTCAGGTTGAGATGGGCCCCTTCAAGCACACAGTAGACGATGGGTTGGACATTCGTAAAGCGGCGTTTGAATGCATGTACACTCTGCTGGACAGCTGCCTGGACTGTTTGGACATCTTTGAATTTCTGAACCATGTTGAGGAAGGCCTGAAAGACCACTACGACATTAAAGTGTGTTTTTTTCGTGACGTTGCATTAAGCTAACTTTGTCTAATACATTAAGTAATGTAAAAAAAAAACATGTGCTATGTTTATTTTAGATGCTGACCTTCATTATGCTCGCAAGACTTTCGAAACTGTGTCCAACTGCTGTTGTGCAAAGGCTGGACAGACTAGTGGAGCCTCTAAAAGCTACTTGCACTACAAAGGTAAAACTCAAAGGCGCAGTTCACCCAAAAATGATTCTTCTGTTATCATTTACTCACTCTTCAGACATTTGAGTTTTTCTTTTGCTGAACACTAAAGAATTTAGACAACACTTTACATTAACTACACACTATGAATTATTTATTAAGCATGAGTAAATAGTGAATTCTGTTAAGCATTAACACAACATTTATAGACGTAAGTAGTTTATACAGCTACAAATGCTCTATTCTTGACTTATAAATGCATGTATAATGTGCTTAATGATTGTGTCTTCATACTTTAAGGATTCTCTTTTCATGACTAAATTAAGGATTTACAAACCAGTTATTTAAGAATAGTTCGTTTTTTAAGATCATTCATAATGAGTAAGTAATTGATTAATAAACTATTAAAATCAACATTTATAATTGTTATTATACAGGCATATACCAATAGTTACTTTGTATGTTAATAAATGCTTTATTAACTCAACTTCATCCAGTTTTGTGACCTAATCTAAAGTGTCTATTTCTGCTCTATAAATCCCTTATTAATGACAAAACCACTGAGAATTAACAAGAAAATATGATTTATTTATAGAAAATAAGGAGCAAAATAACATAATTCTGACTTTACATCTGACCCAAATGAAACTGTATCAAATAAAAAATAAATCTTTGCAGACTTATCTAAAATAAGATTACTGTAGTTTAAACATCGCTAAATAACTTTAAAATGTTGTATCATAATATACTGTTAAATTATATTGTTGTTTTTGTCCAATTTTATGTTATATTTCGACACTCCTGTTATTCAGCAATGTTTAAACTTTACAGTAATTTTAATATTTAGATAAGACTGCAAAGATGTATTGTTCATTTGATACTATGCCTTATAAATGATTATTAAAGGGATTAATAAAGCATGAGTAGTCCTCACTTTAAATCAGGTCACAAAACTGAATGAAGTCAAGAGTTAATAGAGCATTTATTAACATACAAAGTAATGATCACTATATGCCAGAATAATACAATATAAATTTTGATTTGAATAGTGATAGTAATGAATAGCGATTGAATAGTAATGATCTTAAAAACCACCAACTATTCTTAAATACAAATGGTTTGTAAATAATGTGCTTATAAGTCAAGAGCATTTGTAGCTGCAGGTATAAACTGCTTACTAACGTCTATTAATGTAGAGTTAAACATTAACAGATAATGAATTCACTATTTGCTAATGCTTAATAAATGATTCATAGTGTGTAGTTATTATTAAGTGTCACTAGAATTTATTTAGAAAAATGCATGTTGCTATGATTCATTGCTTACATAGTATTTTATTTTACTACTATGGAAGCATTCTTCAATACACCTTTTATGTTCGGCAGAATAAAGAAACTCCATGTTTTTATACCTTTAAGAGAATGAGGTCATCTTCAGTTTTAGGTGAACTACCTAATTAACCTAAAGGCAATTTTTTAACTGTAAACATGTTACGTTGTAGTTTCTTAATAAACAACGAACTACTTTTTGTAATTGAAAGGTAAAAGCAGGTTCAGTGAAGCAGGAGTTTGAGAAGCAGGAAGAGTTGAGGAGATCTGCCATGCGCGCAGTCGCTGCCCTGCTGTCCATCAGTGAAGTGGAGAAGAGCCCTGCCATGGCAGACTTCGCCAATCAGATCAGAAGCAATGCAGAGATGGCCACTATCTTCGAGAGCCTTCAAGGAGACCCCTTAGCAGGAGCAGTGGAATCGATGGACACTAGTTAGGATTGAACGAATATGGATTCTTATCATGGTTTGTAGTTACAAAACACACAATGGACTAGTTTTGTTGTGAAAATAAACACCCTTTAAAAGCCTCTCTATGAAAACCTTCTCAAAAACCTCATTTTCTAGACCAGAAAATCTGAGAGCTATTTTCACATTTCAAATCAGTTTACAAATAAAAATGTAACTTTAAGAAATATAAAGAACCATTCATTGGAATAGAACAAAACAAAACTCGTTTTTTTGTAGAAAAAAAAACATTAATTTGCAAGTCAATGGATGCCTACAGCCAGCATTTTCCAAAATATTAGTTTTGCCAAACAAATCAAAAGGTTTTGAACATAAAAGGTAAGACCGAATTTTTATTTTTGGTTGAACTGTCTTAAAAATACAAATAAATTAACAAATACAGTACTTTAAGAATGTTTCTGCAAGCTGAATTCATTCTCAGATAACTCACCATTAGGTGAAGATGCACGTTTAGAAGCAGATTACAGACCTAAAAATGTTAAGATGTGGGGAAAAGCAAACAAAATAATTTACAAATGTTCTTGATAGTGAATTTGCAATAAAGTACAAATAAAGATTTACCGCAAAGTAATGCAAAACACACCTTAAAGTACTTGCAACTTGTTTTATTATCGAATTGTGTGTTACTCTGAGCCTGGTTAAGGTCAGAAAAATGGCCATACGATCAGAAAAACGAGACTGAACAAGAGGTTTTTTTTTTTTTTTTAAACATTTTTCACTTTATTGAAAAGACAACAAGATATCCAGATTATTCGTTCTCCTCGCTGCGGAGTCTGGCGTTGGGGTTTGTGACCTTGATTGCCAGCTGTGCTGCCCGTTCAACGATGAGCTTTCTGTTTTTTGAGGACACGTTGTGAGCGATCTCTGCACAATGACTCCTGCAGAGAAACGAAAGCTTCAGGTTATCACTCGATCTCAGATTCAAACTAAAAAAAATTCAAATCCCAACACTATAGTGGTGAACCACAGGTCTCACACACATTTTTATATCAAGTATCAAACGACAAACTACACAGCTATTTAAAAAGCAAAAGGAGAGCCAAAAATCTCAATTACACAAACTTTAGAATCTAGGAAGAACACCCAGATACAAGCGCTAGTCGCTTGTAGCAGATTATCTTCCACCAGCTGACTACGGACAGAGTTAGCGGTGGAATGGGCTCTTCCTCTGCAATGCTATTTCTCTGAATTCTACACCTGGGATGAATATGGAGAATTCAGCAGGTACGACCACAGAGATAATAGCACAGGTATGTGTTACCAGAAGCACCCAATTAAAACATTCAAGAGCTGTTAGTCGCCCACAATCACAATCACTGCTGACTCATGTTTTAGCTCTTACTTGTTGCTCATCATGAGGACTTCGAGTTCCTTGACGTTGTGGACCAGGAACTTCTTGAATCCAGAGGGCAGCATGTGTTTGGTCTTTCTGTTGCTTCCATAACCAATGTTGGGCATCAACATCTGACCCTTGAAGCGTCTGCGCACTCTGTTGTCAATACCTCTGGGCTTTCTCCAGTTAGCCTGATGAGAAATCATACATTTTAGTTTCTTTATTGGTTTGTTTTTAAGTCCTGCAAGTCATAAACCAACCAGATACACTGTAAAGTTCACCATTACATAACTCTGATATAAAAATCTATTTGTCAACAATTACTTATCCTCCACTTGTTTCAAACCGGTTTGACTCATGTTTAACAACTGGGATGCTGTAACTGATGTCTTTAGTAGTATTTTTATGTCCTACTATGGTTGTAAATGGATACATGTTTCCACAATCAGGGTTCAGACACATTTTTACTTCTAAAATTCCATGACTTTTCCATGATTTTTTTAAGACTTAAGTAAATATTCATGACTTGTTTAATGCAATGTCTACATATGTGTGGTAATAGAAAAATAAAGCAAGTTCAACTTTATTACAGCAAATCGTAAAACAAGCAACAATCTATTTAGTTCCAGTTTATATTTATATCTAATGTAAAATTGATTTAGATCATGCTTACACCGCACTAATAATGTGAGAGTATGTGACTGGCCAATGACAGAAGAGTAGTAAATAACCTATATTCAAATATACAGATATCTGTTTTTCGTTACTTTTTCAAAACTCTGTTTTTCCAAAACTCTTCCAGGACTGGAAAATGCCATGTCAAAATTCCATGGCTTTTCCAGGTTTTCCATGACCGTATGAACCCTGTTAAATGAGTTTCCATTTTGGGTGTCAAACGCCAATTAGATTTATGATGATAAATATAAATTTACTCATTTTCTGGTACACTACAATGCGCAATGAAATATTCAGCTATTAAACAGCTTTTTTAAAGTTGCATTCATGTAAACGGACGGGTTCAGCATAACTAAAGATACATTTAATAACCTCAGTGCTCACAACAGGTCTGACTTTATTAAAGATTTATCAGTGTTTGGTACACATCAATTTCAAGATGGAGTTTGTTTCCTACACAGCTTGAATGTTGCGGTCTACTGCATAACAGTTGTGAAAATGAAACGTCCATCAGATTTATAAAAATCATAACTTCTAACAGTAATTATAAAAGCCCTAATGCAAATGAAGCTAATGTGACGTCCAATTAAAAAAACAAAAATATACATTTGTTTATAACAAGTCCCAAAACGCATATAGATGAAGTAATTGTAAAAAAGCCTACCCTGATCTTAACATAGCGGTCAGACTGATGTCTAATGAACTTCTTGGTCCTTTTCTTGACGATCTTAGGTTTGGTGAGGGGTCTGAGGGCCGCCATGATGCCTGCAGAGTAAACATGCAGAAATTAACGACAGTTCGAAAACACCATAAAGACAATAATAAAACTAACTGATGAACAACTGACAACCAACTTTGAAATATGGGTCAAAAACAAAAAAATAAAAGTTCAAGCAGAGCAGTAAGCACAATAAAACTTCGGTTTTATCAAATTATTATTATTTTTAAATATCAGACAGGAATAGACAACTAAAATGTCAAGGTGTAACAGCCTATCCACAAAATAATATTGAGGTAAAGTTGATTTTATATTCACACATTTGATCATTTTTGAACAATGACAACTTTTAACACACTGCCTATGTTGTACTTTGGATATTCTGTTAAAATAGCAAGCAAGCATGACTTCAAAACAACATTGGCACTATTTAACTGACTGTTCACAATGTCGTACTTTGATAGTCATTTGCTGCCAATATAATTTCCCTATTAAGAATTTGCAAAGAATACTTTAAGGACATTATATTGTTAAGGCAAAAACTGAATGCGCAAATATAAAACTTGACCTCTATCAAAATAAGACATTTAGCACAGGAAATACTTGATGACAATTAGCACAGCCACAAAGCTGTACTTGTCATTTTAAATCTTTATACTTTAGTTAAGTTTAATACTCATGTATCGCAGTCTTTAGTAAATCGAAGTCATTCATATATTCATTATAACCATATTACAATAAATGTAGATCTAGCATTTTCAAATACAACCATACTCTTGACTTAAAAAAATTATCTGAAATGTAGTCTTGCAATAAATACACTCGGCTTGCATTTCCAATGTATATACTCTAACATTACATACGTTTGTGTGTGTGTGTGTGTGTGTGTGTGTGTGTGTGTATGAGCAATTTCATGCAAATGTCAACCTTGCCATGAACAAAAAAATTAGGTTTTCATCAAAATCGAGAAACTATTTCTACATTGTGTAAGAGTATTTTACAGTACTTCAAAAATGTCACTGTCAAAGTTTTAAAACTATCATATTTGATTTACCAAAGTCACACAAATGGCAATTTCACATTTCTTTATAACAGCTAATTTTTAATAAGCTAAACTGTTTGCAAATGTATACTATTGAATTTTCTTTTGTAAATAATAATATAACCAAAAGTTGTATGTATGTATGTGTGTGTGTGTGTGTATATATATATATATCCGACAAAATATGATATGTTTAAATAGTGCATGCTGCATTTCTCTCTCATAAATAGGGCCACACGGAATCTGCTCGCGCAGAATTCCGCAGATTTCTGCAAATTTTTAGCCCATCATTGATTCTGTTTATTTACTGGTGTAAATGTGTGCAAATGTATATTTATTCAGTTTTCAAATTAATTTCAGTAATATTACTGACTATTCTGAAAATATTCATATGATTTATTTACAATACAGTTTGTAAAGTAATATTTTAATGTCTTTTAGTAGATATTTTATATGAGAGACTTGCTTTGTTTACCAAATAAAGTGGATCTAACTGGATTCCCATTGTAAACATTAAATAAAAGTTAAAAAGGTGTTACATTTTATTTTATATATAATTTTTTTTGTTATGATGTTCCTAAAATAATTCCACATAAATCCGCAGATTTTTAACAAAATACTCCTCAGAAATAGCAAAAAATGTCCGCAGATTCCGTCTGGCCCTACTCATAAACAATAATACAAAGCCTTACATATAAAATATTGTTATATTTCATTTAATAATTGCAAAAAATATGAAATATTGAATATATGGAATATGAAAATAAGTTTACAATAATGCAGATATTTATTTTGTAAAAATTATTTATTTTGAAACCACTTCAAGTTGAACAAACGCACACTTCAGCATTATTACTAATCTGTGTGTGCAATTTTCTTAAAAACCTATTAAGTTGACTTACAATACCATTTATAATCGAAATCGCATATCGCAATATCGCCCTCAATAATCGCAATATGACAATTTTCACAAATCATGCAGCCCTAATAGAAATCAACAATTTTTGTTCAACAGAGAGCCACTATTATCCTTCTGATTAACATTATGTATTTTGGTTTGTGCAGCTAAAAAAAAAAAAAAAAACAACACAATTCCTACTTTTTTTGGTCAAGTCCATAACACGTATATTTTCCTCATTTAAAATATAAAAAATGTTTACAGAGTAATACTTTTTGATCCTATAACTCTGGTTAGTAGTTTTGAAAAACATAAACAGATGTTTCAATATAATGTTAACATATGCTTTCAACATAGATTTATATTTTCAGTTTTTGCTGCAAATGTCACATCCATAACGCTGGAATTGCACATATTTATATAACCCAATACATCTCGCTTTTGAATCAGGAACATTAGCAACGCTAGCTAACAGTAAACTCCAGCCTACGAGGTGTCAACAACGAAAAGCCAAAATGCAACGCTCAAGATTCAAACTTATCTCAAATATCCGAATCATTAAATAAAACCAAGTAAAATAAAATAACGTAACAGACAAAACGGTATAACGCGCAAAACATATGCAACCCACACAAATATTCGACAATTACGCGCTTGACAGTGTATATTATCTATTTCATAGGAAAACACGTTATTGCTGTATGAAACAGAGTAGATCTGCAAGCTTTAATTCATTTTTTAAGGTTTCCGACTCGCATACATCACACTAATGGCCGCCATGTACAGACCTTGTGAGAGATTTCATATAAATATCCTATATATTATCGCTTTAAGAGCCACAATATCGGCGGGTTTATAAACTGTAGATATTTATAAAACGCCACAGGCTGTTAAATGTTTGCTTGATTCACAATGTGAAAGGATGAAATGAGATTTTATTCCGCTCACCGTTTCAGCCTGTCTCTAGCGAAGACAGTCCTGAAGAAGAGAAGGAAGTGACGCAGCGACGGCCGGGAAATAAAACCGGCCAGCGGAAGTTGCTCCTGCTCTCAAATGTAGCCGTACACGACTGTCGGTGTGTTGTCAGAATCATAAGTGGAAAAGGTGAGGTTTGAGATCAAATCTTATACAAATGTGAATTACTGGCAGTTCATAAGTTAATTCCAGTTCATAACCTCCCTCTGTCAATATGTTACAATGCTATTTCATTTCAAGACGGCTGAAATGCCACTGAAGGAAATCATTTGAAATACTACTGTAAAGATGTTTGAATTCGGTATTTGAGAGAGATAATTCTGTTATTGTACGACACAACTCAAACAAAATGTCATAAATAACACTGAC
Source organism: Danio albolineatus (assembly GCA_903798035.1). Taxonomy (NCBI): domain Eukaryota; kingdom Metazoa; phylum Chordata; class Actinopteri; order Cypriniformes; family Danionidae; genus Danio; species Danio albolineatus. The sequence goes on from CAIGQQ010034696.1 coordinate 382,013, forward strand.
ATAAATAATAATGACATAAAAAAAACTTTAGGACTACATTTTTAGATTCTTGGTTATTCCAATGTGTATTTTAGATTTTTTTATTGTATACTTGTACTTTAGTATTGATTCCTCTGTTGTTGTTGGGTTTTAGAAAGGCGCTCTATAAATAAATTATTATTATTATTTTTCATTCATTTTATTTTCGGCTTAGTCCCTTTATTCATCAGGGGTCGCCACAGAGGAATGAACCGCCAACTTATCCAGCACATGTTTTACGCAGCGGATGCCCTTCCAGCCTCAACCCATCACTGGGAAACACACGTACTGTCATTCACACACATACACTACTGACAGTTTAGCCTATCCGATTTACCTGCATCGCATGGAGGAATCTTTGAACATTCATTCATTCATTCATTTTCTTTTCGGCTTAGTCCCTTTATTAATCGGGGTCGCCACAGCGGATTGAACCGCCAACTTATCCAGCATTTGTTTTACGCAGCGGATGCCCTTCCAGCCACAACCCATCTCTAGGAAACACATCCATACATTCTCATTCACACACATACACTATGGACAATTTAGCTTACCCAATTCACCTGTACCGCATGTCTTTGGACTGTGGGGGAAACCGGAGCACCCGGAGAAAACCCACGCAACCACGGGGAGAACATGCAAACTCCACACAGAAATGCCAACTGGCCTAGCCGGGGATCGAACCAGCGACCTTCTTGCTGTGAGGCGAACGTGCTACTCACTACGCCACCGTGGCGCTGAATCTCTGAACAGTTAAAGTAAAAAAATAAACACCCTTTGACGCATTCGATAAAACCTTTGTGATCAGTAAATTAATTTTAATAGACTTAACCTTTTATCTAATGGCTGACAATAATAATTATTCTTAACTTAAGAAGTAATCTGCCTTGTTTTTGAACTGTGCAGTGCTGTAGCTGCTTAATTAGGCCTACTATGCTTCTGTACTTCAATACCGGTTATTATGGTGGAACTTGGAGAGACAATTATTTTCTAAGGTGGTACTTAGTGAAAAAAGCTTGAGAACCACTGTATTACACTATTAATAATTTTTTAATTAATGCTACAACATGGTGCGTGTTTAATAAATACATAAAGTACTGTAGCAAAAATGTATTAGTTTATTTGGTAATATGTTTGTTTCTATAGCCTAGTACCTGTGTTATAGCACTTTATGGTTAAAATCTCTGTATTTACCATGAGTTACTATATAGTAAACTTTCATTTGAGAAATTGTATTCTGATTAATCTACCCTTATTTCCAAATGATAAAATAAAGTATAAGAAGGTCGCTGGTTCGAGCCTCGGCTGGGTCAGTTGGCATTTCTGTGTGGAGTTTGCATGTTCTCCCCGTGTTCGCGTGGGTTTCCTCCGGGTGCTCCGGTTTCCCCCACAAATCCAAAAGACGCAGTACAGGTGAATTGGGTAAGCTAAATTGTCCAGAGTGTATATGTGTGAAAGAGAATGTATGGATGTGTTTCCCAGAGATGGGTTGTGGCTGGAAGGGCATCCGCTGCGTAAAACATGTGCTGGATAAGTTGGCGGTTCATTCCGCTGTGGCGACCCCAGATTAAGAAAGGGACTAAGCCAAAAAGAAAATGAATGAATAAATGAAATAAAGTGTAGAAACCAATATGACTTTCATTTTATCTGAAAAAAAGAAGGGGGAAAGTGGATTTAAAGCTTTAAAAAGAGCTAAAAACAACATTGATGATTAAAACAAATTATCTTCTTTGTAAAACATTTAAATAGTTGTTGATTTCATATCCCCACCCAAACTATTACATTTGACTTATGAGGCCCCAGACTTTATATAAAAGGGTTATAAAAACTCCTTCTGTTTTATTTCTGAAAACATCTAATCTATAAGAATTGTTCTGAAAAGGAATATGGTCTGAGTTAAGTTTACAACAGCACACTCTAAAAGGATTGGAGAGTCGTTTCAACCCACATTTGTGTAAAATGTGGGCAAATCAAGGCACTGGATTGAATGACTTTTTTTTTGTATATCAAAACAATTCCAGAATTTCTGAATCGAGATTAATAAACCTAAATATAACTAATACCATAATCCTGAAAGCCTTTTTGAGTAATCATACTGTTTAAGTTTTTACTTTTTTCTCTAGTCTACCCAAAAAGCAGCAGCTTTATTTTTAAATAGTGAAAAACAATACCAATCTGGAACATTTTAAGATGTTGATTTGGTCTCGGTGTTAACTATTGTTCTTTTTGTGGTGATTCGATTGAAAGAATACAAAAAAAAAAAAAGTTTTTTAAAGGTTCTTTACACTTAGTAAAGTTATTTACTTAGTATAGTTATAGTTAGTATAGCAAGCAACTTAGTATAGCATACTTCTATACAGAGCCATATTATCCTGAAAAAAATAAATGTTTTCATGCTGAAACAGTGAAGAAATTCTTTTATTATCCCGCCATTTGTTTTCCAAATGTGTATGTAAAAACACTTCGTTGCTGTTTTTCTGGAGCTCATCCATCGACTACACAGACTGTCAACACCCTTGGCAGGTAAATGATTTATTTCTTAAAATGTTTATAAATTTGAATCCTGCAGTTCTTACTGCTTTTGTACTAATGTTCTTTTTCACCTATTTTTATTTTACAGAAAATGTAAGTGTGTCCAGCTCTGTTCAGTTCAGGATACCTCTTCTCTTTTCTAATAAGTAGTAGATACTATCTGGGTTATTAAATCAAATGTTTTTAAACACACATACTGTCCTTTTTAGATATTTTTAACCTTCATAAGCACAATTTTGTTTTACGTAAATGGAAGCGACACAATATGAATTAATTTAATTTTGTATTTCAGATGTTGTCATATCGAGGAATCTCATCATATGGAAAGTGTAACTGGCACTCATATGGCAAAATCCAAGGATAATTAAAGATTCAAGCAACACTGTAAAGGCCTGTGCCGCCCAGTGGCCTATGAAAGTCAGTTCAACATGCATTTAACTGGGTAAATATTGAAGGAAAATGTCAACGTTTTGTGCCAAATTTTGCATGTTCTCCCCGTGGTTGCGTGGGTTTCCTCCGGGTGCTCCGGTTTCCCCCACAGTCCAAAGACATGCGGTACAGGTGAATTGGGTAAGCTAAATTGTCCGTAGTGTATGTGTGTGAATGAGAATGTATGGATGTGTTTCCCAGAGATGGGTTGTGGCTGGAAGGGCATCCGCTGCGTAAAACAATTGCTGGATAAGTTGGCGGTTCATTCCGCTGTGGCGACCCTAGATTAATAAAGGGACTAAGCCGAAAAGAAAAGAAAGAATGAGTTGCGATTGTAAAAAAAAAATTCAAGATTTTACAACCAAAAATTTATGTTTTTAAATAATACAACATGAATGTGAAAGTTATTTCATAGCAAACAAAATGTAATTAACTATGTGTACTTTTTTGTCTGTACAAACACCCCTTTTTAAGGGTGTTTTTCTTAAAAAAAAAACTTTAAATGTAATCACTTCACAAATGTTTAAATATAAGTCCCTTTATTGTCATACAAAAAAATGGTCAATCATGTGATGACTAAAATGTGAAAACATTTCTTTTAAATACATTTGTGAACACATTAAAATAGTAAAATCAGTTGCCTCCCATACTTACTAGTACATTATTATAATTACAATAAAATTAGTTACCATGGACATAAAAAGCTACAAGAAGCTTATATTTCAACATCTCCTCTCAAAAGTTTTAACTTGCACATGTCAGTGCTATGCAGTATGCGTTCATGATATATGAAGTAAACAACATAAAGTTACCAATCACACTTTAAGTATAACAAAATATTTCAAGCTGATATTTCAGAACATTTCAGCAATAGGCTTCCTGTCTACGATATTATTTATATGTACATTTTGAAACTTCTGCATTTTCAATTTTGTGTTTGTACTGTAATGTTGTATGCAACAGGTCCCTTCAAAGTGAAGCCCAGGTAAAAGGTGACATTCTCATTGTTATGGGGTATGGAGGATGTCTTAAGAGCTGGGATGTGAAATTTCATTCCTTTGGGACCCTCTAGATACACCTTCTCATCCTCCGTCCAACCTGTGACGCATTTCAACAATTTAGACATTTCTGGCATCTTCCACACTTCTCCGCTAAACCATTTCAGGCGTTTTTCTGGAACAGAGAAAAGTTTAGTGATGGTTTCAAACTTGCTCTTGTGGACAAACTTTTCAAATCCTGTCCCATTGCTGAGGAAAAAGTGAGTGTAGATCCTCTTTTTCCTCGGCGGGATGTCCTTCAGCCTCTTTTCATAGTCCCTCTGGAGGTTTTCAACAGCAGAGAGAACAATCTCATACTTGCGCTCTTTCTCCACTTCCGTCTCCTGCTCTTCTGGCCAAAAAAGTAAGACAAGTAAGAAATGAGCATTTGACAAGCTTTTTTTCTGACCCTCTTTGAGAAATTGGTGGCTCATCCTTTGTAGATCTTGAAATGCAGCCAGCTTGGGAGACTCAGGTGAGAGCAAACTTAAAGCAAGGTGTGACGCAATGTAGTTCACAAGGTCGACTTGTGGCAGTTGTGCCCTCATTGGATCACTTGGGTAAAATGAAATAATCTCCTCTAGCACAGGAACGGGGTCACGATCTTTCTGGTTTGTCAGGAGGAACAGAATGGTTGTGATGTTTCCCCCACCATGATAATGGATCATCATGCGTTTCATGACAGGCGATAACTTTTCTCGGTTTAGATCTGTGCTTGGAGACGTCCCACTGAAGTATCTGCCATAGTCGTGTGACTTGTTCACCAGCCAGTGTATGGGATGCTTTATGGTACTCTCAACCGTTTCAGCTGTCTTCTCTTCATCTATGTTCAGGTCAGTCTGGAAGTAACTCAGGTCCTCTGATATCCATTCCAGTGCCTCCAGCATTGTTTTTTGGAGGTTTTTCAATTTATAATGAAAATTCTCCCATGGTGTTTCTATTTCAGTAGGTATATAATCTGTGAGTAGGTATCGACAGAGTTCTGAAGGTCGTCTTCTTCTTCTAGAGAACACCTGAACATTGGACATTAGCTTCAGCAATGCACATCCTACTTCAACTACTCCAAAAAAGCCAGCATTGTTCATGGTCTCATTGTCTTGGACTGCTGCATTCTCACATGCCTGAAAACATTCAATGGCTTTAAAAGCCATTTCCAAAGGATCTACTGTGTTTTCAGGTGTTTCGATTTGCTTTATGGCTTTGCATTTAGCCAAGAACCACTGTCTGTACACCTGACCTTTAGTATCAAGAATGTAGGAATTGTTTGGCATTTTTGCCACTGCCGTTTTTGCCCACTGTTCTGCCTCTTCAAATCTTTCATGTTTGTAATTAAGTCGAGCCAGATGTTGAGCAAAAAATGCATCTTCATTAAAACGCTTATAAGCTCTCTTGAGAAGATCAATGGCTTTATCTGGACACTCCTTCTTTCTCACATGCTCAATTAGGGGTGAGAAAAAACTGTCTGATTCATCCCCCTTGCTGATCCTGTGGCGTGTCATGAACAGATCTCGCAAGAACTTCATGTACTGATCTTTCCCAAACCTGTGCTCAAAGAGCACATCATTGTTGAGAAGATCCAAAGCTAGATCGCTTTGTTGTTGCTCGTCACCCAGAAGCTGGTGCAGGATTTCCTTTGCAACCAGTGGATGAATGATTCTGATCGAGGTGATGTAAGTGTTTTCATCCCTCAGGTGTATTAAGACCAATCTAGCTTGCTCACTTAGAGATGTCTCAAAGACATGCTGTCGAAATCTATCCACAAGAATAGACAGAGCAAGAAGGGCTTCACAATGTGACCGAGAGAGGAATGAGTTCTGCACATATGTGTTGAGCAATGCCACATAAAGAACAAGCTTAGTAACGGCAGAGTTGTGGTCAATACCTTGCAGCAAATGCTTGACAAACTGCTTCACATATTCAGCAATTTTGTGGCTCTTAAATTCCTCACTCATGAGGACAAATGTTAGAATGAATTCTGGCTTGAACTGTTTTTCGAGGCTGTGCCGCTTTTTGGAAAAATGTTGTTTTTCTTTCTCCGACAGTTTATGAGTGATAGCAACATTGTGTTGAGGAGAATCCTTGCACATTTTTTCTGGATTGTGAGATCTCCTGCAACTCAGCAGAATGAAGCAAAGTGTTCCACGTGCTATTTTCTTGGTATTGACAGCCACTTCCAGTTCATGCTTCACATCTTCTAAATACTCCTGATCACAGTCTTCAAACAGCAGGAGTAAAGGTAGGCATTTCTGTGGGTCTTTTTCTTCATATTCTCGAAGCCAGACAGCATCTTCAGAAACAGCTGATACCGATTTTGAAGATTTTACAACTGCACACCTTAGATCCCTCCTGTAATTCCACAGAACCTGTCTTGCCACGGTACTACCACCGCTGCCTGGATGATGGTATATGTTGATGCAGCTGATGGGAGCCCGCTCTGAACTCCAAATAAGACATTCTTTCACAAGATCACTGACATCGTTGTAAGCATCTCTCTGAATAACCTCCCCAATAATCTTTTTTTCTGCAAGCCAGAGATTCATCCAAGTGACTTTTCCTCCATGGTAAAACTGCTTCTCAATATTCTCTTTTTCAGATTCAATGACCTCAGGACTATTTTCTTCACAGTGGTTTAGACTTAGAATCTCTAATGAACTTCTCACTTTCTCCTCTCGAGTGTCAAGGAAACACTCCCCTTTGACAAGGATTGGTAATCGTTTGGTGGCCTGTGTGGTGGTAGGCTGGACACATTGAAGGGTTGCATTTATTTGACTTACTGTCATCCCTACAACACTTGAGCGGTTTATTGTTTCCATGTCACTAGATCCTAGAGCAAAGCTCTGCCATTTCTTAAAATTGTCATCTGATTCTGATAGACACATAATGTCTTCATGTCCTTCCATGTCAGTGATGAACTCATAGAATGTGTTCAGTAATGGAGTGTCAACAGGTGAGGTAAGAAGAAAGATCACTTGAAAGGTACCTTTAGGTAAGATATTTTTGCAAATCAATGACACACATTCTTTCAGGAGGGTCCTTTTTGTTTTAACCCATGTCTTCTCGTCACAGTGGGGCTCACTGCCTTTAAAATCCTTCCGGCCATTGCAAAATATCCAGCTGATCTGATCAAACAAACGTTCACGACTTTCAAATTCTCGAATGCTCAGGCCACTGGGAATTTTGTAGTTTTGCATGAAATGACGGTTCACTGCATGGTGCTTATCATATTCGCGGCATAACCCAGACACATTAGAATCTGGATCAAAGTCAAACACACAGAAGATTTTCATGTTCAGCAAAAAGTCAATGCTTTGCAGATCCTTCTCCTGAAATCGGTTTGTAACAAGTATGTGCCATTTGTCCTTGTCCATTATTTTCTTTCCACCTGTTATGAGCATGGTGAGCTTTTTTCCCAGGTTCTGGCTTGGTTCTGGTGATGTGAAAATTTGCATTTTCTCTGCCTCTTCTCTCTGAGAATCCCTTAAACTGACGTGCTGGTGGAACTCGGTGAGATCAGCCACAGGTTCTGTCTTAGAACCCACTCTGCGATAAACAGTTTTCTTCCCAAGCTGAACTTTGTTTGCCTCTTCACTGAAATTTGGCAGACGAACAGAGAACACCTGATTCTTCACTATTCTCACAGAAGGCTTAATATCAACCTCCACAATGAAGTGTTCCTCGTTGCTATCTGAACAAATTACTTGAACAAACTGAGGTTCACCTATACATAATCGTACACGTTCACTGTCAGATTCAGAGAAACTCTTCTCAATGTAATCTAATGCATCATAGTAAATGTCTTTTTCTTTAACAGGAAAACCAATGATTTCACCATGTGCATAACCAGCATCACCTCTACTGTCCATGACACCAAAATGTATTGTACCATTTGTGCGAATATTCATACAACCTGTTGCAAATTTCAGCACTTCTTTTGCAAACTTGGCCTGCAGTCTTTGGCGGTCCAGTGTTGCAGCAATGGCGAATGACTTGTACTCATGACATGGACTAATCATATCAATAACTCCAGATTCTGGTAAGAGTACACTATTTTTAACATATGCAAAACCAAGACCTTTCATTTCAAAAGGTCGTGGTTTTGAATCTCTATTTCTTAATACTGCTGGCACAGGATTTTCTTCATGCTCTTCCTTGATATCGGCTCTTGTGTCTGCAATTATAATTTTACTTATTCCAGTGTCATTTTTCCCAGAAGCTTGTTTAGGTTTGCTCTGGGCTTTTTGTGAAATTTTTATTATCTCATCTCTTTTTTTGATGATCAAAAGTGCAGGCCCAGCTTTCATTCCAGTCTCTTTTTTCAGGAATTCTTCTGAGACTTTAGAAAGGACCTGACCATTTACTTCCTCTTCGTGAAGTTTTTCGATGTACGCTTCTTTGATTCCTATTGACTTTAACCAGGTGCTCACCATGGACTCAGTCCATGTCTCTATTGGTAAATCTTCTGGCTTTTCTGCAAACAAAAAAAAAATCTGAATGTGAGATGAGTTAATTTAAACTTAATTAAAAGAAATATGTGACTCTGGACAACAAAACCAGTCTTAAGTCCCAATTTTTCAAAATAGATTTACACTTGAAAGTTGAATAAATAAGTTTTTCATTAATGTAAACTTTGTTATGATATGACAATATTTGGTATCCAATTATTACAATTATTGGAAATTCTGGAATGTATGCCTGTCTGTCTGTGTGTATGAAAAAGAAATTAAGAACCAACCAATTACAATCACAGAAAAAGTCAGTGATAAGTGGAAGCAGTTCACTAACACCTATGGTTGGCACAGACAACAAATAGCACACCTTGTGATGTCACAACGTAAGACATACCTTAGGTACACAAGATTAGATCATAGGGCTTGTAATAAGTAAATGGCAAACATATATGCAAAGACGCGCAATGTTTTTTTATGTTGTAAACACATTTTTTGTTTTTGCAGGCTCATTATTTTGTGAAAACAATGCAACAGTAGCACATTGTTGGCTTGATCTGAAAATGTAATGTGTCTGATTTTGTATGCAAACAGAGTCATTGCTCTACCTAGTTGTTTTCGGTTTCTATCGGCTAGACATGCAAACCCTTACTGTTGATTTCAAAGGGTTCTTGCTGTCTAAATGAAGTGAAGTCTTTATATATTTGCAGTTGAAATTTGCAAAATATCTTCATGATCTTAATATTCTAATGAAAGACATGAAAGAAAAATCTATTATTTTGACCCTACGATGTATTTTTTGCTGTTTATACAGTATATGTTGAGGAAAAGAAACATTATACTTGCCCATTGTTTAACGTCTTCTAATGATCATTCACAGTGCAAATACAGACACCACAAGTTTGCAGACCTTGATAAAGAAAAATTAGAGCAGTTAGAGCAGAGACGACATGGATGCATTTCAGAAAATTATTAATAAATGCACAATTGCCAATCCGTCACATTTGCAAATAAATGGGTCAATACAGTATGTATTATTTGTTTGCCTATTGCCTATAATGCTATCCTTACATTATTTTCATGCTAAAAGTGTGTAGGAAATGCACACCACAACTCCACAGGTTGTTATATACAGTTAAAGTCAGAATTATTTGCCCCCCTTTGGATTTTTTTTCCTTTTTTAAATATTTCCCAAATTATGTTTAACAGAGCGAGAAAATTTTCATAGTATGTCTGATAATATTTTTTCTCCAGGAGAAAGTCTTATTTGTTTTTATTTGGGCTAGAATAAAAGCAGTTTTTAATTTAAAAAAAAAACATTTTAAGGTCAAAATTATTAGCCCCTCGAAGCAATTTTTTTTCAATAGTCTACAGAACAAACCATCATTACACAATAACAAATTACCCTAACCTGCCTAGTTAACCTAATTAACCTAGTTAAGCCTTTAAATTTCAATTCAAGTTGTATAGAAGTTTGTGTGCGTGTGCGTAACGGATCACAAAACTCATGGTTCGGATCGCACTGGTTTTTGAGTCATGGATGGATCAGACCATTTTTCTGATCAGCAAAAAAGGGAGGAGACAAATGTCATTTGCTTTCCATTTATACAAAATATTACTGCAAAAACTGTTTGTTTAAACCAGGGGTTCCCAAACTCGGTCCTGGAGGGCTGGTGTCCCGCATAGTTTAGCTCCAACTTCCTTTAACACACCTGCCTGGAAGTTTCTAGTATACCTAGAAAGACCTTGATTAGCTGCTTCAGATGTGTTTGAACACCCCTGGTTTAAACAAACAGAACTTAGAACCTGTAATTTTAATAAAATGAAAATAAGGAACCAGCTGAACAAAAGGAAAATATTTATTACGAAAATTATCTTAGCTATTGTTGCTGATAATGCTAAGTATAGAAATCTAACATCTAGTACAACATATTTATTTTCAAATAATGATTCATCAATTCACACATAAAACTTCATGTTTTATTATAGGTGTATCATTTCTGAAAACATATTCATAACATGACATAATTTTGATGGTTGTTTGTCGCCACTAGGAATGGGCCGGTATAAGATTCTAATGGTATGATAAACTTTCTAGAGAAAGTTTATCATACCATTTCTTTCTAGTGAAAGTTTATCATACCAAAAGATTCTAATGGTATGATAAACTCCAGGACCGAGTTTGGGAACCCCATTTTTGAATATATTTATTAAGTGTTTTTTGTCCTGTCTCTGTAATTCTGTTGCACTGTAGAAGCTCTGTCACAAAAACGAATTCCTCGTATGTGCAAACATACCTGGCAATAAAGCTCTTTCTGACTTGGATAAAAATAACATGGTTTGGTATTGTGATTACTGCTCTAAAATATATTCTTTTTAAATGTCTGGGTAAAAATAAAAAAAAAATTCCCACTTTGAACACATTAGCTGCTTTCCAAATCACATACTTCCATACTGTATAGTAGGCTAAAAACAGTATGCGAGCAGAGTAGTATGTCTGAATTCATAGAATTCGAAAAACAGTACGTGAGAAGTACCCGGATGACCTACTACTTCCGGTGCGATTCTGAAGTGTGCATCCATTGGACGCTGCGCTATCCCATCATGCACCGTCATTCATCATTCATGATTGGGAATGAAGCGGGTATGTCACGTGACGTGATGATGACAAAATGGCATCCGTAGTACGTCCGAGCTCATTCATACTAATCACGTGCAGAGTAGTAGGCGATTTCGAACGCAGCCAATATATTTTATTTAAAAAAAAACGTTTAAGATATTTTGGAACAGTAAGCATGTCAGGCTAAATAATTCAAGTGAATAACTACTGCTGCCTTTATTAGTCTCAAAAACACATATACATTTATAATTTAAAACAGGACCTTTGAACCCAAGCGTCTCTCAACAGATGTCCCTCCACACTACTCCACCAAAAACGTATATCACGTGACCATTCGCGCACTCTGGGTATGCGCGTTCAAGTATAAACAGGAAGCACGCGTCTTGCTCAGCATTTGGTTATTGTTAGTCAACAAACGCTGGTTGAACGATGAACGCGATAGTAAAGAAAGCAAGAGAGGTCTTCTTGAGGACAGACGACGAGGTCGTTGTTACTTTAAGTAACAAATGACTATAAAACATCCATGGCTATCGAAAATACAGTGTTTACAGTGAAGGCTGGTCTGCTGTTTTCCGGTGACGTTTTAGTCATGTGCGCTTGACGAATAAGGGAAGGTTACGCAATGACCCAAAAGCCCCAATCACGTAGCGAATCTCAGCAGCCACACCTCCGTTCTCAAAGGTCTCCGTTTTTCCACATCCACACTGCGACGGAGCTGCAGCGTTATAGAATGAAAACGGCCTCTCCAGCGTTTCCAAAACGCTCCGTTTTCGCGCCTCGAAAACTCTGGCGTAGTGTGGATGGATGGCGTAACTGTAGCAAAACGTATGTGTTTTAAAACGAAAATGCACTAGTGTAAACGGGGCCTTATACTAGTAATGTTAATGCTCCTGTTATCACAGATGTGTTAATGTGGTCTCCACACCCCATTGTCTGAGATGGCTATCAGTGTCTCTCAACCACTCCCATTACACAATGTGCCACCATTTGCTCAGGATGTGGTCATCCCAAACTGTGCAAAGCCAATAAAACGGTCGACTTTCATCTTTACAATAATAAAGCCATTTTGGGAAATGAGAATTAACAATTATTGTGGAGTGGAATGGGTCAGGATATACTACAGCAATTTATTCCAATAAGATAACAGTATATTAACATTAAACTATCTATGCAAGAGTTTCACTGTTTATGTTTTAAGCAAGTTAATGGTCAGCATGGCTTTTTTCTGTTGTAGTCTAAATGTGTTTCCTTAGATGATATCTTTGACTGTTATTTCCATTGTTGGTAAAAGTTTGGCACACTGCCATGCATTTCATATAAAATGTCGTATATTCATTCACTGGCCCGTTCTTCCTTTACTGAAACCGACGTTTGGAAATCATTTTGAGAACATTATCACTTCATGACGCGCTTTGATACGTTTGATCAGCTTGCTATATCAGATAGATTTTAATAAAATGCATGAAGTTACAAACTGCAGATATACCTCGAGCATTCCTTTATAAGAGTAAAACGCCCCCTTGCTCTGATCTGACAAATTCTGATACGTGATAACAGAAAACTATGTTTGATGACGATATTTATATTAAAAACCAGCAAGCTTACCGTGGATTCGGTGTTCTGGTTTCCTCCGCGCATTTGGGTTCAGTGGCCGCCTTGCCAAGATGAACCTTTTAAAGAGTTCGTCCCACAGTTTAACAAATGTGTAAGTAAATACTACTGTCAGTTAAGATTAACGTACATATTCTTTACACTGTTTTCATTTCGTACGGCTCGCCCATTAAATGAGCAGGCAGTGTGTGCTGTGCATGACTATCTTCCTCAGCTTCAGAGGCGCGAGCAGTAGGAGAGCGAATATCCGGCGCTTCTTAAGTTTCGATTTCCTGGAGGTGAAAGTAACACTTTCATATATAGGTCGTGCATGTAAACCGTTAGAATTAGGATATAATTAAATAGCATAATACAACTTATGTAATAAATACACTTATATATATATATATATACTTTATATATTATATGAAAGACCTCTTTCCCAGAGATGGGTTGCGGCTGGAAGGGCATCCGCTGCGTAACACAAATGCTGGATAAGTTGGCGGTTAATTCCGCTGTGGCGACCCCGGATTAATAAAGGGACTAAGCCGACAAGAAAATGAATGAATGAAAGACCTCTTCAAGACGCCCGGTTTCTCTGGATTTGCGTCCAAAAAGGGCAACTATAGCAAAAGCAACAAGTTTATGTACTCTACTTGACTACAAAATAGAATATAGCAAATAAATAAAAATAATGAAGATGTAATTCCAGTAAAAGAAAATATAAATCAAATTCTAACAACTCATTCATTCATTTTTTTTTCGGCTTAGTCCCTTTATTAAGCTGGGCTCGCCATAGCGGAATGAACCGCCAACTTATCCAGCATATGTTTTACGCAGCAGATGCGCTTCCAGCTGCAACCCATCACTAGGAAAATTCTAGCAACTCACATTATTTTATTATTTTGTAGGCTAGCCACCATAAAACAGAACTGAGTTATGTATTCCGCCATTGTTTCAAAAGATAGTTTAAATGTATGAAACAAACTAGCTCTTTAGATATTAAAATTGTGACTAGACTGGCAATGGTAAAGCTGGTGATTTTCCAACAATTTAAGGTGATTTTCCAACAATTTAAGTGCAGGTTACATTGTCTCATTATAACCAGCAGGTGGCAGCAAAGAAAAGACATTCCCCCTGTCTTAGAGCAATGCTCCTTCAGTTTTAAATGCTTTCCAAAATAATTAGTTCCCAATGATGAGTAGTAATACTAACCCTCTAAACACAGCAACAACGGTGGCTGTAAGAAAATAACATGCGCTTCAGAAACATATGGCAAACAGCATTCTCTTCAGCCTGTTGCACATCAGACTCGAAGCGCCACTGCCGCCTGTCAAATGTTTACATTGTTCTGAATGAATTAAAACGACACACCATGAAAGTTCTGTTTTTGAAATGTTTATTTAAAAATGCATTTGTTCTAAAGTGATCATAAAGATCAGTAGTAGTAATGCAGCAACTATAAATAAATTTACGTCATACACACTCTAAAATACACCGTGTTAAAAACTACCCAAATTGGGTTGTTTTTAACCCTATTGCTGGGTAAATATAGGACAGAACACATCAGGGGTTAAATTAACCCAAGTAATTGGGTTATAATTTTTAACCCCAAAATGGGTTGTTTTTTCTACCCAGTAATTGGTCATTTTTACTTAAACAACAGGTTAGTTTGACTTAATTATTAGGTTATATTTTCAAATGTATTTTTAGCTTTCTTTTAAAAATCATTAACCACATAAAAAACACACAGGTCAATATTGTATTAGTTTTTTTTTTCATTTTTTGTTCCATTACATTTGTTCAGCACATTACACTTTGTAAATACACTTTACAAGATCATACAAATGTAAATACAAATTGTGAACCGCTTTCAAAATAATTTGTTTCATATTTATGGGTTGCCCGTAAACATTTATAATAATAATAATTATATATATATATATATATATATATATATATATATATATATGTTTGTGTGTGTGTGTGTGTGTGTGTGTGTGTGTGTGGCATCGCAGTCAGCCCCTGCTGGGAGTTGATTTGACCCAAGGAGCTGGGTTGATGTGCCTGTGTGGTGCTAGGGTTGCATTGATTTAAGTCTTAGAAATTATTACTTAGAAAATAACCCAAGTTTGGGTTACATAGCACAACCCAAAAACTACTCAAGACTCTGAAAATAATGTTGCCTCAACCCAACATTTGGGTAGAAAAAATAACCCCAGTTTTTTTAGAGTGCAGTTCAGAACATTAATAACATCCCGTTTTTGAAATGTTTCTTTTTCCAGGATGAAATTAGTTGTGGGATTGTTTCAGCTCGGCTGAATTTTAGAGCACTGTAACAAAATGATCGCAAGTGGTTTTAACATTTAATCTATTTACAAAATACTACTGATTGACTTGTGTTATTTGTAATAGTGGTACAGGGCACTATAGTTCACTTATGTAAGCAAAATAAAGTAAACTGTGACATACAGTATACCCAACAATTATATATACGAAGCTGATTGCAGTGAGTTTGCTATTGAAATTGGTATTTCCTAAAAAATTTGGTTTGACTCAGGCCCGGCGCCAGGATGACATAACTGGAGGGGCATTTTAAACCCTTGGGGGGGCGCTAGACTGATCTGGTCCCTCTTGTTGCTATTTATTTATGTATTACTTTATATTTCTGTCTAAACTATACTGACTAAATGAAGAAGGCTAAACAGTTGCTAACTTGTACTGATTTTACCCAATAAATGCAAGCAATGGATCATTTAATCTCCTGCAGATGATTTCAGACAGTGCAAAATAAAAAGCGACATCAAGACGGGTTTCCTTGATGGTTATTATTTGAGCCAGTCAGGGTGTAAACTGATAATCATTACTTAAATACAACTCTCGAAACACTAAGGGGAAAGAAGACCAAAAAATAAGATATTGCATCGTTTGGGAAATCAAGCTTTATTCGACAAACGGTAACAATTTAAGAGGCGTCACCGACAACTCCAGCGCGGCAGACGTGAGGACAGCTCCAATTTCATTTAGCTAATGAACAGTCCTGTCAGGACAACGTCGAACAGTTTAAATAGTGGAACAGGTGTGGCAGTGACTGACAGTCACAGTAGGGAGATCAAAGAGCAAAGAGCAACCAGGACCATGGACAGTGCCGAAGACGGGAGACAAACCCGACAGTACCAGTCCCGAGCCAAAAATAAAGATCGTATGTTGAACAAAAGCGCGCATTAGAAAACAACAATAATAAAATGGTTGTTTATTTCTGAACCTAAACTTCATAAACATTTGGTAAATGTGACACTGCTGTGTTGGTGTATCAGTTAAAAATGTTCTGCACAAGATACAACGCATAAAAAGGTGACCACAGCAGTAAATAACATATATCATCTCATTAATAGAGTTGTAGCCTCCTAGATGCCGTGCTGAACCTTCTGAGTAGCTTTTCATGCCATTCTCCTCTCTTCTGGAACTTAGTAGCCAGGTCCTTCTCAAAGGATATTTGAACGAGATTGGCTTTTCGCTGGTGTAACATGCTGCGTCTGTGTTCACTGAAAACTCGTTTCAGTGTGGAAAAAGAATTTTCGCACACTGCAGTTGATGCCCCAAATGTCAGCGATAGCTTCAGTGCCAAAAGTACAGTTGGCATTGTCGACAGAACATCACGGTATTTTTCTAAAGTGTGTGGGATCCACTTTTTGTCGTTGGCTTTATTTGTTTTTTCTTTCAGGAAGAAATTACGCGCAACGGTGAACTCGGATTCAGAGGCTTCGGTTTTTGTTAACTGCAACAGCTGCTTGATTTTGTTGACATCCAGAAAAAATGGGCTGTCCGCATCCATGGCGCACAAAGCCTCTATCAGTTGGCTGTTTCTTTCGTTGAATCGTGAATGCAGCTCCCCCAGCACAACATCCAAAGTACAAAAGAACATTCGTTTGCACTCGTTTTTGTTTGCTTCTCGGCGACCCACTGTGCATTCAACCACAAACTCCTCCATGGTTTTGTTCATGACTCTTCTTCTTTTGGATATTGGTGTGTCGAGAGTGCTCGTCCGGGATTCACATTCACTTCGAGTCCACAGGTTTTCAAATTCCGCTTCACATCGTAGATGTTCTATACACTCAACAGTGCTGCTGACTAGCTGGACACTGTTATACAGATCAGCAGCCTCAGATTGCAACATTTTGTTAGGAGGATCAAGGAGCTCCAGGATTTTATGGCTCATATGAGCTATGAACATAAAGCATGGCTCAGTCACTGCTTTTAATAAACCTGTAGCCTCAAGTCTGACTTCTGTGCTGCACGAGCGTGTGGATTCTATTTCGCGGAGCGTTTCAGTTATGCTGTCACCAGACTTCACAATGACTGACACTGTATCGAGGTGCCCAGTCCATCTCTGATCAAGAAGTCTTTTCAGTTTTTCTCCAGAGTATTGCGCAGCGACTGTGGGTTTGCGAAAAAATGAGTAGAGTGAATTGCACACATTGAAGAAATCTTCCACCTCCATCTCAGACGACATTGCTTTTACCACCACTAAATGCAGCTGATGGTTGAAACAATGTACATATGGCACTTCGCGATCTAATTTATCTTGCAGGATTTTTTGCATTCCACCATGTTTTCCAGACATAACATTTGCTCCATCATAACACTGACTTAAAATCTTTTCAAGGGCGAGGCCAGAATTTGTTAGCTCTGTGATAACTTGTTCAGTTAATGACAAGGCGTCATATTTTTTGGTCGTGATCATATTCAGCAGTCTCTCCCGCAGACGGCAATTGTCATCTACATATCTCAGAACAATGGAGATGTTTTCACATCCAGTGGGGTCTTTCGTTCCATCCACTTTTAGGGTGTACCACGAATCACCGACTTCTTTCACAATGTGCTCTCTGACAATCTCGCTCATTAGATTTATAATTTCATTCTGGATGTCGTGTGACGTGTACATGGCATTGCGTGGAATTGTGGCGAAGGCTTTTGCAAAATCTTTGTCCTTGTTCAGTGTGTAGTTCAAGAAGGCCAAAAAGAGACCGCCGCTTTTTTCTCCCATAGAGTCCACGGCATCTAAACTACCTCGCAAAGGAAGCTCGTGCGTAGCCATGAACAAAATGATGTCCACTATTCCAGACACATACTCGCGGTGTCTGTTTAGTTGCTCAGCGTTGACTATAGTGGAGATCTCTTTGCCCATTGCACTGCGAGTTTTTTTAGTTTTCCACAAAGTCACGCATTTTAAATGTTCCTTGGAGGCTTCATGCTTCCCAAATCCTTTGGCGCTGTCATTTGCGTGTTTCCAGTTTGAATACCCGGTATGGGTAAAAGCTCGGTCAGAATTAGCGTTTGATCCAAGGTTGAATTTTCTGCATGCAAAACAGAATGCCGCATCTGATTTGCACGAGTATTCAAGCCAATCTCTGCTCTTATACCAGGCACTACAAAAAGCCCGATTTCTTCCGCTAATATGACGAGATGGATATTTAGCAAGATGAACCTGATTTGGCTCACTATCTCCAAGATCATCAGGGACGTTTGGCTGCAGAACAGGTCCAAGTGATGCTGATGTCCCGCCGCTTCTACCGGGGTTAGCCACAAGCTCACCTATTTCAGCTGTTGGTGGTTTGAAGGCATGTTCTGTGAGAAGCTGCTGGGCAGTTTCAGTGTCTCTCCGGTCATCTTCGGGTTTAATTTTCTCAGAAGAATGACCAGAAAGCCATTTACGAATATCCATTACCAACGGTTACAAATACACTAATACGCTCAACTTTACTATCATCGATAACAATAATGATAAAAACCAGCCGCCGGGTCAACGCCAACGTTGTTTCTCACCACAGTCAACAAAAGCGCGCGAAAAAGATATTAAATTATTTATTTTAAAAATCCTTTTGTCCAGCGCTAACAAAAAATAAAACAATGAGTAAGTAAATGTATTTTATTAGTTTAATTATTTTTGAAATTATTTTATTAATGACAGACTTTAAAGTTGTCACGTGACTGGTAGGCCGACTTGAAGGGCATTTCTTTTATTTTAATTTGATTCATATTTTAAAATAGCTTTAGTTTTATTTTTCCTTTAATGTAATTATTTTTATTACTATTTATAAATATTTTTAGCATAGTTTAGTGTAGGTATGTTGTCACTTGAAAGGTACCGATTCCTATCATCCATTTATTGTTGTTTTCGTTAGTTTGTTTTAAATGTAATTTATTTTTGAATTTATAGTTAGAATTATATTTTATATAATTAAAAAATAAAATATTTTATAAAATATAAAATGTATAAATAAAATTTACATATAAATCTTTCTTTAGGCCTATGTGCTTTGTCATTCTGGGCTAGCTATTTTTAAACGGGCCTGTTGCAAATTGCAATTTATGTCAATTTGACATTATGTTTAAATGTAAGTTTAGTTTTGATTAAAGGTCTCGTAAAGTGCTTTGAAATTAGCATTTTACTCGATGTTTAAACGTTTTTTTTCTGTTAATAACTGAATCCTTTTTCAGTTTTTCTAAAACAACATTTGTATTCTAGATCTCGTTTTTTCAGCGTTATTTCAATTAAAATACATTTTTAAAAGGTTGTATGTAACAATTTAGGTAGTGTTTCAGCGTTAAAGTCACGTTATCCCACAGTGCTGTTGCTAGAAGGGATACAGCAGCAACCGTAAATGAACGAGTATTACTCATTTATTAAATTATCCATTAAATTGCATTTTATTTTGTCTACCCCACCTAGTCCTAAACCTACCCCTCGCAGTAATGTAAAAATATTAGGCCTAATTATTACTGTACAGTTTAACAATTATTTAAATTTATGCTATGACGTGAGTATTCGCACAGCTGTATCTCATCTAGACTTTTCCCCGCAGTGCAATTATTGTGTGTGTATATATATATATATATATACAAGCCGAAAAGAAAAAAAAATCTTGTCGGCTTAGTCCCTTTATTAATCTGGGGTCGCCACAGCGGAATGAACTGCCAATTTAAGCAGCATATGTTTTACGCAGTGGATGCTCTTCCAGCTGCAGACCATACCATCACTGTGTGTCTGGGAAACACCCATACGCTCTCGTTCACACACATACACTACGGCCAATTTAGCTTACCCAGTTCCCCAATAGCGCATGTGTTTGGACTGTGGGGGAAACCGGAGCACCCGGAGGAAACCCACACCAACACGGGGAGAACATGCAGACTCCACATATCCACTCATATCTATTTTTAGGCTGTCTATGTAGGCCTAATTTATATGCGTTTGTCAGCTTAGTTTTAATTAAGGTATACATTTTTTAAAAAATCATTTAGGCTATTATTTTTGTATTGCTTCAACCTAATTATTTTTTTTCAGTTGATCAAGACAGTACATTTATAAATTTATTTTATTTAGATTCAATATAGCCTATATGTTTTAAAGTTTTAGGTAAAGGCATACATGCAATAGGACAACAAAATAAAAAAAAGAAAATCAGACCATGATGACATCATCACCCAGCCAGGCCTACACTAGCCCGGCCTACACTACTATTCCATCAAATAAATCTAGTCAAATCAGCATAACGGAGTCATAACCACGCTTTATGCAGTTTATTACTCAATTTGAACAGTGTGATAGTGATAAGTGATCGTCTGCAACATGATGCGATGTGAACCGATTAAGAATCATAAACAAAAGCACATGTGGCTCAGTGGCTGAAAACACAGCCGGCGCGAAAGGAAAACTGCAAACAAACTTCGACTAATGCTTGATTTGTTACTACACTCAAGAGTTGTATTCAAAGAATTAGTTAACCAAAAACATAAACAATTACTCACCCCTCATGTTGTTCTAACCCACTTCATCCTCCTTAGACAGACGACACAGAAATAATCCAGAAAAGAAGCCAAAGCATTGTTAAAATATATCCCATGTGTCTTCAGTGAGTGTGAACTGTAATCACACCAAGTCCAAGTCCACTTTTGTTCGCCACATAAAACAACAACTGTACAGGCCTACATATGCAGTTCTCATATCTCCTGTTAGTTTAGAGTGCGCCGCTTTTGTGTGCACGTGCACGTTTATTGCGCGCGCAGTGCACCTGATCTGACGCCAGGATTATCGACTATTGCTGATTATTGTGGATGTGCGAGCTATCACATTTCATAAAATATCATCTTTTGTGTTCTGAAGATTGAACGAAGGGGATTGGAAGTTGGAACGACGTAAGTGAGAGTAAATAATGACAGAATAATTTTCAGTTTTTGGTGAACAAACCCTTCATAAAAACCGGGGGGGCACAAATTCTTTCTGAGGGGGCCATGCCCCCTTTTGCCCCCCCGTAGCGCCGGGCCTGGTTTGACTGTACTAACAGTACATTTTAATACTAGTATCTATTATTACAGTGGTTCTCAAACTGTGGTACGCGTACCACTAGTGAAACAGAGGCTTACTTCTAGTGGTACATGGAGGAATCACTAAATAATTAAAGTAAAAAAATTAACACAATTCAATTAACCCTTTGACGCGTGTGTGATCAGTAAACTGATTTTAATAGGCTAAACCTTTTATTTAAGTGGCTGACAATAATAAATATTGTTAATTAGCAGAATTATTCAGCCTTGTTTGTTTTTTTTTTTTAAATAATTGTGCAACGCTGTAGCTGCTTAATACGGCCTACTATGCTACAGTACTTCAATACCGGTTATTAAGGTGGTACTTGAGGGGACAATTCTTTTCTAAGGTGGTACTTGGAGAAAAAAGCTTGAGAACCACTGCATTATTAGATTAGATTAGATTCAGCTTTATTGTCATTACACACATACAAGTACAAGGCAACGAAATGCAGTTTAGGTCTAACCAGAAGTGCAATAGCAGCAAGTGCAGATACAGGTATAAATTATAAGGTGCAGTTATAGAAAAACTATGGTGATAATTACAGATGGATGTACTATGAACATTATATACAGGTTGCATTAGTTATGAACAGAGATTTACAATAAACGATTATACGTACAGGTTGATATTCATAATCAGAGTGTGCAAATAGAAAAACATAATTACAAGTATATGTACAATGGGTATGTCCAGTTTAAGCAAATCGGTGTAAAATGTGCAATTTTTAAATGTGCAAATGTTAAATAGTGCAGTGATTGTGAGGAGTATAAGTTATGTTATTAGTACTATTAATATATTATTAAATATTAATATTAAAGTAGTACCATTATCAAAAAATAGACACCAGTGCTTATTTTTATCTATTAAATAGATAGCTACTAATTTGTTTTTTTACAAGATAGGATTTGCAGCAAAATATATATCTTTAATAAATGTTTAGGCCTACTAGCTAATAAATTAGTGGTGGAAAAGAGCTTCTACTTAATGGAAAAAAGTAATGAGATAGATTTTTGATTTTTTTTTTTTTTAGTATGGCTTGGGCTTTAGATTAAATATTGAAACAGGTTGCCATATCGGCACTTCCATATTCAGATACTGAACATAGTTTCTAAGAAAAACATATTTTCAACGTTTTATTTTCGCAAATATAGCAATTTATAGAGACCATTTTTGTTGGTGATGTTCAGTTATTGCTATAAAGATTATTATTATTATTATTATTATTATTATTACTATTTAAATTATTATTATTTTTAATTATAGTAAAATTAAAATAAATGCAATAGTGGTTTAGTGACTTTATAAACTACGTTTTTCATGTCGAAGCAGATCATCTGACAAATTATTTTATATGAATATTAGCTATAGTAAATTGTTGTATAACCACAGTTTTAATACAAATAGGCTACGATTTCTACTTTATGATGTAAACCAATGATTTATTTGTGATTACAATGGTTGGAAAAAAAACAAAACATGTTTCTGAGTGTTGTTTATGTGTTTGTTGTAGGCTACTTGTAGTAAACCCATTACTTGTCATTGGAATGTATATCATGAACTCGTCACGTTGCGCCGCTGCTTCCTGACTCTCAAAACGAAAGTTGACAGTTCACTTGCTACCATGGACAGGACGCATTTGCTGAGGTAGGATCGAGGAAAAGACCGAAATCACGGAGAAAGTCTGACAGGATATACGTAAATTAAACATTTAATTGATGTAATCAGGAATTACTTTTTGGAAATGATATTTTTAAAAGTAGCAGAGAAAAAAGATAATGAAATAATGCCAGAGTCGTTTGTTTTGATCAGTGAGGGATACAAGTCTCAGTTCTCGTTTTTTTTTTGTTTCTCTATTGACTGGTTTTGGTGTTAACTTTTATTTAATAGTGTACTGATGTATATGATGAATACAAACACGTTTTTAAATCTTATTTATTTATACGCTGTCTGTGTGTGTGTGACAGTGACCAGGATGACGCGTCAGGTCCAGGCAGATCTTATGGAACTTGTACAGGTAATCAATATTTATTAAATTTAATTCATCTTTATTTGTATAGCGCTTTTACAATGTAGATTGTGTCAAAGCAGCTTCACATGCATTATAAAAAAATTGAAACAGTGTCAGTCCAGTTTTCAGTGTTGAAGTTCAGTTTAGTTCATTTCAGCGTGGTTTAATAATCACTGCTGAGAGCTTATTGTTCTATAAGGTTAACTCAAAGATCACGAAACACACCATTCTTACTCTGAAGTGTATAAGTGCACATTTACACAAGATTTAAACCCAGAGAGGTTTAGATAGTTCATTAGATAATATCAAATATACATTTATTAGATAGTCAAAAAGTAGTTCACCCCTGTGTATACTGCAGCAAAAGTAACATGAGAGAAAAGAAGTTTCCTGTTTCTGCTGTTTCCTCATTGCATGAATAACTCTGTCACCGCTGAAAAAACAAAAAAAGAGTTCAAAGAAGACAGATGGTATGAAGAAATACATTATTTTGTGTACATTAAACAGATCCGAACACTGAGGCAAGTGATGGGGCGACGGCTCCTCCTGCTGATCTGATGCCTGTGGTTCCTGGATATGAGAATTTGGGTCCAAATGGTGAGAACTATTTCAGTCACTTAAGCTGAAACTAAGAGCACAATATTGCTAATGAAGTCGGTAGTGACTTTTTGATTTCATCCTCAGTTATTCCGCCGTCACATTTTGGATCGCAACAACCAGAAGCCCCACGCAGAGCTCCCGAGAGACGCTTTGAGTAAGAAAATTAAGTGATTCATGATTTCAGTTTTAATCGTTTGAATGGTTATACAAAGTCTGAGCACCAAACTGTTTGCTCGTTCTTTAGTCTGTCTTTATCTTTGCACCTTGGAGATTTTCAGGTAAGTAGAAAGCAAAACTGTTCAGTGAATCCATATGCACATAGTTGCACATTATTTCAGAATTAGGATTTTCAAGCTTCTACGTATTACGTAGTTTGTCTTGTGTTGTCTCTTTGCTAATCTTGTTATGTTCAGGTTTTGTTCTGTTAAAGTCATTCTTGGTCGGTGAATTCTGCTACATAAAATAATAGTAGCAAAATGTATCTAAATGCATTCCATATAGCAAACAATATGCGTAACAGTTCTCTTTCATACATTAATATCACAGAGACCCTAAGGCCCAATCCCAATTCTATTTTTGTACCCCTTCCCCTTGCCCGTTCCCTTGGCCCTTACAACCGAGGGTTAAGGGGAAGGGCTTCAAAACTTCCCCCTAAGAATTGGGACAGCACTTCAACACCTGCACACGTCATCATATGTCATCGTGATCTCTTGCTTCATATGAGATCAGACGATCACGACTGCTGGAGTTACTCCAGTTGTGTTATTGTTTGGTGTTTATCTTCAGGAAATCACTGAAGGTGTATATTATGTTATCATAACCATCTAATGTGGCGATAAGATCGTAACTGTACTGTGTATTTACACAGTGGCCATATTTATCTATGTAAACACACGAAAACAACATTAACATTATAGCAGACACTGTAAAAAGCTCATTCCCAGACACTAGACATTACTGACAGGATATTCGAGTGCCATCATGTGTCAGAATGTTGTGGGACTGCTGTACAGGAGTTATGATTATGGATTATAGATCGCCAAATTATTATTTTTTTCTTTCTTTTTTAAAAAGCATGACAGTAAAACACGAACGCGGTTATGAATATATTAAAACATATGTTTGTTTGTCGTATAAATTCGTAATAATTTGTGGATCTCCTTCCGGGTTCAGCTATCCTGCCGCTGTGCCAGGTGCATTCTGGGAAATTTTCTTACCCCTCCATTTTAAGTGTGGTCCTGAAAAACCTTCGTTTGAAGGGGTGTATACCCCTTGCCCTTAGCCCTACGCCTTCAAGCTGAAGAGAATTGGGACACCACTACCCCTTGACGTAAACGCACAAAACAAGGGGTAGGGATAAGGGGTAGAACTGGGATAGGGCCTAAATGTACTCTAATTGTAAATTATCAAAACTCCTTACATTTGCAAATTGGGGTAAAAAAAAAAGTGTAAATGCAGATAGAAGCTTCTAATTCTAAAAGGTCATTTGCTGCTTAGAATTATAAGGTTATATCTGGTAGATTAATAAATGAAGCATTACTTCATTTATTATTACTAAAGAATCTATCTATCTATCCTTTTTCAAACTTTTAAATGATCTATCTATCTATCTATCTATCTATCTATCTATCTATCTATCTATCTATCTATCTATCTATCTATCTAT
>CAIGQQ010034696.1:417769-436810 GCA_903798035.1 Danio albolineatus
TATATATATATATATTTAGACTGCAAAAAATAATAATAATAATATAGAGGCGAAAAAAACGTTATAGTGTTTCGCCTTAAATGTTCAAACGGCTTGCCATACTGTAACTTCTTCATTCAGAAAACTCCCAAATTGCAAGTGTACAGTTCGTGAAATGTCGGTCCAGGAGTTTGTTTCGCAAGCAAATATAAGGCTACGGTCAACATCGCTGGCAGTGCAGTGAGTAACAACTTTTAGTATTAAAATAGCTAAATAGCTGTGTCCGTTTATTGATGTTTTGATAAGTTTACACTTATAAATTTACACTTGTTTTCCATTTCAAAGCAGGTATCCTGAAAGACTTTTGCAGCCTTCACTCTAAAGAAAAAAGGTACTAAATAGCACCAAAACTGGTTCTTTGGTCGTAACGAGGGGGAACCTTTTTTGGCAACACCTTAAAAAAATAGGTGCTATAGTGCTTTTGTCAAATGGTGCTATATAGCACCTATATTTTAAGGTGCTCATGATGTTACTTTACCCTTTCTGCAAAAAAAAACAGGCATAAGAGTTATGAGAATTAGCTATAAGAACAAGTGCTTACCGGTAGTAGTGGTGCTGTATAGCACTTTAAACACCCCAAAGAACCACTGAAGAACCTTTATGTTGCTTTAAAGATTCTTTACAAAGTAAAAGTGCTAAATAGCACCTCAAATACCGTAAAGAACTAATGAAGAACCACTGAAGAACCTTTTTTTTTAAGAGTGCTTACACAACCGTAGTTCCTCTTAATTCTTTATATCACTCTCGTGTTTCAATAGTAAAATTTAATCCACTTCCAGCAATGGACGAGACACATTCACCGAGGTAAGAAACAGGACGATTGACAATTTGAAGGAAAGATAAACAGTTTGTACATGAAGCTTTCTACTGTCACTATATGACATTATACAGTGTTGTCGAAATATTGTCGTAGAATGTAGCCTAATGAAATAATGCGGTCACTTGTTAATTAACAACGAGATAGTTATGTTTCTGTTTGTTGTTTTTAATGGTTGTTGTGTCGTAAACGTTTATTCATCGGTGTGCTGAAGTAAATGAGGCTAATTAAAAAACATTCTGATTTTGTGACAGTGGCCATGGCGCATCAGATCATGATGGATATGGGTCTACTGCAGGTAATCAAAATTATTGGTCACACTTCATTTTAAAGGTATAATTGATCTAAATAATAAAGTGCTAATTATTTATTTATAGTTAGTTTGGTTTAGGTATTATGTAGGATGAATAAGATCATGCATAATATATACTTTATAAGCAGTAATAAACGGATAATAGCCTATTTGAACATAGTCAACCTAAGATAAGCTGAAAGAAAATGAATTTTAAGACTGGTAATAATACTAGTTAATAGTGAGAATTCTTAACTAAATTGTTGCCGAAGTATTTGTAAAAAAAATATAAAGTTATTAGTTTTACACTAAATTCTGGCACATTTACGCAATATTTAACCCATGAACATATAAAACAGATTTTAGAGAGATTCAAATCGATAAAATAGTTCCTGTTTTATATTGCAGCAAAATATTCCGTTATTACAGCCTGAGTGAAATGAGTTTCCTTCCTGCTGTTTTATGATGACATGAGAAAAGAATTAAAGTTGAGCAAGTTAAAGGACCAGAGATGGACACAAATGCATTAGAAAGTATTTGACCACAAATAGACTGCATGTCAAATCTATTTAATGAACATTTAAAAAATGCATGTGTGAGGAATGTATTTCAATTAAATACAAGTAGGCTAATTAGTCGTTTG
This sequence comes from Danio albolineatus, assembly GCA_903798035.1. Taxonomy (NCBI): domain Eukaryota; kingdom Metazoa; phylum Chordata; class Actinopteri; order Cypriniformes; family Danionidae; genus Danio; species Danio albolineatus. The sequence continues at coordinate 419,561 of CAIGQQ010034696.1, forward strand.
AAACATTTACAAATTCACACACAATTGATAAATAAGCATTTAAGAATAAAGTGCAGCACCATTTCTTTTTTTTTTTCATTTACTTTTCTTTTTTATTACAAATGAATATATTAGACTGCTTTAAAAAAATTATAATAATAAGTCCAGAGAATTAGGACATGCACTTAAATATGTATTTTAAATGCACATTTAAATGAACCCCTGTCCATCTTGTCAAACGATGAAGATCAGTTTTACACTTTTTAATTTTTTTTTTATTTTATCCTCAGTTATTCCACCAGTACTTGTTGGACCACCACAACCAGATGCCTCATCCAGAGCTCCAGAGACACACTTTAAGTAAGAGTTCCTTCAAAACAATGATCAGTTTGAATAACTAAAATTGCTAAATAAGCATCAATTATAAGCACAATGTGCCCTCTTTGTAGTCTATATTTTGGGTTAAAAAGTCTTCAAGTAAGTGGAAATTAGATTGCCCAACGTAGAACATTTATTTTGTTGCAATGCGATCTTTAAACATCACTTCATAATTACGCTTTCCAATGTTGTAAGTAATAGTTTGTGTTGTGTCATTGTTTTCCTTGGCATGTTTTATCTTATTAAATTTTTTTCCTGCACCATTGTTAGAACAGCTGGTCAGTATATTCTACCACATAATACTGATTAGCATACGCTCAAAAAGCTGTTTGCTGTATGTTTAAAATGAGCTGAAACAACACAATTCTTGAGTGTTTAACATAATTGTTTTCTGTTTAAAAACTAACTTAATGTTGTCTCTACAAAAATCGATTGTTTTTTTACAGTATATAAGATCTAAATGTAGAAAAAAGTCATTGAAGAGTTTAGATCAGGGGTGCCCAAACCTTTTCGTATGAAGGGCCAATTACCAAATATCATTGATAGCCATGAGCCGAAGGTAACTATATACCAAACTACTTTCCGTTAAGCTGCCATGGGTAATTTCCTAATTCATAGTATATTTTCATAATAAAAAAAAATAGAAAACTTTACCTTAAAAAGGTCAACTGCATACGTTTCTACAATTCAAAGTATAACTTATTCCAATAATACTTATTCGTATGTACATTTAAATTCAATGTAATTAAATTTACACCATGTAAGTTGAAACATTAAAATTTCAGATAGCTTTTTTTGTAGCTTAACAATAAAACAAACAAATAAAAGGGTACAATAAATTTGAAATGACAATCTCTAATCCATTCTGAGATGGGATGGCGGGCAAAAATCAAAGGTTACCATGGGCCAACTTTGGCCCGTGGGCCCTAGTTTGGGCATCTTTGGTTTAGATGCAAAAACCTCCAAATGCCATCTTAAATTTTCTTCTAAAATGAGCATTTTTATCAGGCTCCTGTGTGTGTGTTCAGTAATATCACTTTTATGGCAAAGAATAAGTCATGTTCCTGGTCTTTAAAGTGAAATATCTCAACATAAATAAAGGAGGCTGAGAAAAATTTTCATTTTTGATGGAAATTTAAGACGACACTTAGATGTTTTTGCATCTGAACTCAATAGTTTCTAACTAATTTTCAACATTTCTTTCATAATTCTGAGTAAAACTTCCATTTTCACTTAAAAAAATAATAATTATGAAAATTAGTATCGCTGAAGTTTTAAACTCATAGTTGCCGAAGGTTTGAGATGTAAACTCAGAATTAAGATAAACAAACTCCCAGCTACTATATATAAACTCAAAATTGCAAGAGAAGGGTTTGATGACTTGAGAGATAAACTCAGAACTTTGCGAGTATGTACACAATGGTGAAAAGAGTACTGAAAAATCATACTCAAGTAAAAGCACCATTATTGCCCAAAGATGTAGTGCAAGTAGAGTAAAAGTATCTGTAGTAAATACTACTCAAAGTATGAGTAAACAGTAGACCTTTTAAACTCGAGAGTAGTGAGTAGTGAGTATTACACTGTGAAAAGTTGATGCGTTTACAGAATGTTAAGTTTACACATCCCTGCAAACACAACATGTAGTGTATTTAGGAATCTTCCTATTTTCGCTTGTTCCTTCCTTCAATTATTTGTTCTCTCCTTCATTCATTTGTTTGTTCCCTCCTTCCTTCGTTCACTTGTTCGTTTGTTCATATTTTTGTTCCTTCCTACATTAGGTCCTTTTGTTCATTAATTTATTTGTTCGTTCCTTCTTTCCTTCCTTCCTTCCTTCCTTAGTTTGTTCAGTCCTACCTTGAATTCTTCCTTCATTTGTTTGGTCCTTCCTTCTTTCCTCCCTTCATTTGTTCGCTCATTCTTTCTTTCATATTTTTGTGCCTTTCTTCATTAGGTCCTTTGTTTATTCGTTCGTTTGTTGCTTCCTTAGTTTGTTCAGTCCTTCCTTGAATCCTTCCTTCATTTATTTTGTTCTTCGATCCTTCCTTCCATTCCTTGTTCGGTCCTTCCTTTTATTTGGCCCTTACTTCCATTATTCATTCATTCTATTTAGTGATTGTTTAAGGCTGTTTGGTGATTTCAGTCATCATACAGTCGACATCCATCATTTTCAGTGACATGCAGTCTATAAACAGTCTCTGGATCATTGCGTGTAAAGATTTTGAACATCTTCTTGGACATTTTTAATGTTTCCCAAAGGTTTGCTGCGTTTATAAAGCGCCCATGTCTTGAGGTTGTTCAGTATGATGTGATTTACTTTCTATGTGTGATTTAATTGGACAAGAATCACAGGACTGATCTTTTTACTTTAGACAATGACCATAGACAAGAAAGAAATAAAGTAGTGACTGCAGGTTGAAGGAAAGTAGTGGAGTAAAAGTACCGATACTGCACTGAACATGTACTCAAGGGAAAGTAAAAGTCCACATTATTAAAACTACTCAGTAAAATACAATTCCTGAGAAAAACTACTCAGTTACAGTAGTTTGAGTATTTGTAATTAGTTACTTTATACCAATGTTGCCTGTTGCATTATTAGAAAATAATGCAACGCCTAAAGTGCTGCTGTTCTCATAGCTTGAAGGGGGAGTCATTGTTCAAATGCCATCAATTTCTCTCAATGTGTGGGACTACTTTAAGATATTTCTCATCTGTAATGTCCATATATTGATTTGTTCTTTAAATCCTTCCAATGTTCTACTTATGGTGTGTCGAGCCTCTGGTTACTGAAATCCAGGAATGCTTAGTAGTTAATGGGTTGTTGCATACTCAATATTTTGAAAAATATTGATCTGGTCACACATGAACTTCACTTTATCGTGTTCCCTCAGCATTCCCGCGATCAGTGAAGAGCTTGCACAGGAGGCCTTCGCCAATTACGTGTCCAGCAAATGCTGTTACAGCTCTAAACCAGTCAAAGAGATGGTGTTCACAGACCTGCAGTCCCTCAACACATATCGGGTCAGCATCAACACTCACATACATCTCATTTGTACTCATCATTTGTGTACATTTTAAATGACTATTTCTCCCTACAGTACCGACTGGAGACTTTTACAGAGTCTAGAAGAACAGAAAGGGACAGTGAACCGTACTATGGTGAGAAGACTCTCTTTTTATGTCAAAATTTTGACTTCACCACCAGAATATGACAGGCAGAAGTGAAGACTCATCAGACTAGGCGACCTTTTAAACTTAGACATCTAACAAGAGTTCAATCATAGATGAATCATTAAAGTTTATTATATTTTCACTGGCATCTCAAATTTAGTCCTCCTTCAGGCAATACATTTGTCATTGGATGTCTATTAGATGGGCGACACGGTGGCACAGTAGGTAGTGCTGTCGCCTCACAGCAAAAAGGTCGCTGGTTCGAGCCTCAGCTGGGTCAGTTGGTGTTTCTGTGTGGAGTTTGCATGTTCTCCCCGTGTTCGTGTGGGTTCCCTCCGGGTGCTCCGGTTTCCCCCACAGTCCAAAGACATGTGGTATAGGAAAATTGGGTAGGCTAAATTGTCCATTGTGTATGAGTGTGAATGAGAGTGTATGGATGTTTCCCAGAGATGAATTGCGGCTGGAAGGGCGTCCGCTGCGTAAAACATGTGCTGGATAAGTTGGCGGTTCATTCCGCTGTGGCGACCCCGGATTAATAAAGGGACTAAGCTGAAAAGAAAAGGAATGAATGAATGAATGTCTATTAGATGCCAGTGATGACATTGATTTAGCTGTTAGTATCAATATTTCACACTGTAAAACTCAACAGTCAACTGAAATGAGTGTAGTTAACTCAAAATTTACAGAAAGTTAATTCTACTCATTTGAAAAGAGTTTTCAACTCGGGTAGTGAGTCATTACACTGTAAAAACTGTATGGTTGACTTTACTTTAAATAAAGTGAGTAAACCCATTGCCCTACCAAAATTAAGCAATTTAAACATGAGTGTAATTCTTAAAAATTAAGTTAAGTGAACTTAATAGTTCTAAATTACAACATAATTACTTACAACCTTGAAGTAAGATCAGCCTGTCACATTTAAGGCAATAAATTGACTCACTTCTTTTAAGCAATCGCTTTTTACAGTGTAAATACCTCATGATTAGGGCCAGACGGAATCTGCGGACATTTTTGGTATTTTGTTAAAAATCTGTGGATTTATGCAGAATGACTTTGGGAGCTTCATAACTAAAACCTTAATATATGCAATAAGAAGTAATACTTTTTAAACTTTTATTTAATGCTTACAATGCAAATCCAATTACACTAGATCCACTTTTTTTGGCTAAACAAAGCAAGTCTATTGTATAATACATCTCCTAAAAGAATGCTACTACATTAAATACTACTTTACAAACTGTTTTGTAAATAAATCATATGAATATTTTGATATTAGTCAATATTATTTCTGAAATTAATTTGAAAACGGAATAAATGTAAATGTACACACATTTACACCAGTAAATAAACAGAATCAATGATGGACTAAAAATCTGCAGAAATCTGTGCGCGCAGATTCCGTGTGGGCCTAGTATACTCATGACTTTAACTTAAATGGAGTAAGTTGACAGTACTCGAATAGATTAGTTTTTTTAACTCAAATGGTTTGTAGCAATCGGTTTCCTCAAACGGTTTGAGTTGCCTTAACTTATTGGGTTTTACAGTACTCAGTTGGTTTGAGTTCTCTTCATTTGTTGGGTTTTACTGTGCCCAAATTGCTTTGTTTACTCAAATGGATTAAGTTAATGGATCACAGCATACATTAGGATTAGATTTTGAACTTAAATGGTTTGATGCAATCGGTTTCCTCAAATAGTTTGAGTTACCTTAACTCATTAGGTTTTACAGTGTAGTCTTAACGTTGTCAAGTGCTCCAAAACAAAAATTGCATTTAGAAGATATACACGGCAGGCGCCACGGTGGTGTAGTGAGTAGCATGTTCGCCTCACAGCAAGAAGGTCGCTGGTTCGAGCCTCGGCTGGGTCAGTTTGCATTTCTGTGTGGAGTTTGCATGTTCTCCCAGTGTTGGCGTGGGATTCGGTGCTCCGGTTTCCCCCACAAGTCCAAAGTCATGTGGTATAGGTGAATTGGGTAAGCTAAATTGTCCATTGTGTATGTGTGTGAATGAGTGTGTAGGGATGTTTCCCAGAGATGGGTTGCAGCTGGAAGGGTATCCACTGCGTAAAATAAATGCTCGATAAGTTGGCGGTTCATTCCGTTGTGGCGACCCCGGATTAATAAAGGGACTAAGCCGAAAAGAAAATGGATGAATGAATGAATCATATCATAAATACTGCACATCCTTACACAGTTGCTATCATGGGTTTATTGAACATTCATCACATCTCATTCTTGCATAAACATACTCTTGCTTTATCAGGTCAGCAGGTGGATGGATCTGGCATTCCTCCTGAACCGTGGAGCATCCCAGTGTGCGTGCCGTCTTTCTTCCAAGACAGTGAGATATCCATCCCTGTTCCTCACACATCGAGTGTCAAAGTAAATCTTCTTCAGTTGTGTCTTTCATCGCATTCATTGAAACGATTGTTTTAGAAGTTTCATTTATCGTTGCTCAATTTAGGATTGTTCGTCATGCTATGCTCTTGGTAGAACTATGTGTCTAAGTTGTGGACGTTCAGGCAGGGTGAGTATTATTATCAGATGTCATTTTCAGTTTGTATTATTACTGTTATTTCATGGTGATATTTCTGTCGTTTCAGGTCATGTGTGGATTCTGCGGTGGCATGGGTTGGACTAACTACGGTCAACGCCAGTTTTGTGGCGTGTGTGGGGGCACTGGCAGGCAAAGGTACACTGTGTAAATAAAATGCCAATTAATATGTAGTCGAAAGACTACAAATTGGACGGCACAGTGGCTCAGTGTCACTCACAATAAGAAGGTCGCTGGTTCGAGTCCCGGCTGGGTCAGTTGGCATTTCTGTGTGGAGTTTGCACGTTGTCTGAATTTACTTTAGCAAATTCATTCATGCTACTCATATTTATTCTTTTTAATGGTCGTATTCATTCATTCATTCACCACAGCGGAATGAACCACCAACTAGTCCAGCATATGTTTTACATCGCGGATGTCCTTTCAGCCGAAACCCATTACTGGGAAACACCACTCACATACACTCTCACATCAACACACACACTCATACACTACGGCAGGGGTCTCAAACTCACGACCCGGGGCCAAATGCGGCCCGCGGGACGATAGTTTGTGGCCCCCGCCTTAATCTGAAAGTTAAATGTCAGTGCAGCCCCCGAGTTTGATGGCACGTTCTAGTGTTGTGTGCAAAGCTGAATGATGAACGCTGAACGGTGATGTATATGGCTCTCGGAGGCGGGACATCGGCTTGACGCAGGTAGAGCAACATTTCTCAATGAGTGAAAGTTACAGCAGCCAGTGTTTTCTTCCTTGCCTCGTGGCTGCCTCGTTTCTATTGGGCACACACGGACATTCGTCCCGGCACGTTTTATTCACAACTCTTCAAAAAAGTTAAGTTGCTGCCCAGCAGGACATTATACGCAGATAAATGTGTATAAATCAGTGCTTATATTGAGCCGGATCCTGTTTCGGGAAATATTTGTGTTTTGCTTTCCCGGTATTTATTTAAATCTTATTTTTTTTCCATCTTATGCACAAATAAGATAAAAAGTAAACAAATTAGAATTTAATAATAAACATAATTTATTTTTTGTGAAAAACCTGATGCGGCCCAGACTCTGCCTCGAGCGGCCCCCTGTTAAATTGAGTTTGAGACCCCTGCACTACATTCATTTTAGTTTATTCAATTCACACTTACCGCATGACTTTGGACTGTGGGGGAAACCGGAGCACCCGGAGGAAACCCACGTGGACATGGAGAGAACATGCAAACTCCACACAGATATGCCAACTGGCCCAGCTGGGACTCAAACCAGCAAACTTCTTGCTGTGAGGCGACAGCGCTAACCACTGAGCCACTGCCTTAGCAGTTGTACAGTAAGTTTAAATTTAAAAGGTCACGAAACACGGGCGCCACGGTGGCGTAGTGAGTAGCACGTTCGCCTCACAGCAAGAAGGTCGCTGGTTCGATCCTCGGCTGGGTCAGTTGGCATTTCTGTGTGGAGTTTGCATGTTCTCCCAGTGGTTGCGTGGGTTTCCTCCGGGTGCTCCGGTTTCCCCCACAGTCCAAAGACATGCGGTACAGGTGAATTGGGTAAGCTAAATTGTCCATAGTGTATGTGTGTGAATGAGAATGTATGAATGTGTTTCCCAGAGATGGGTTGTGGCTGGAAGGGCATCCGCTGCGTAAAACAAATGCTGGATAAGTTGGCGGTTCATTCCGCTGTGGCGACCCCGGATTAATAAAGGGACTAAGCCGAAAAGAAAATGAATGAATGAATGAGGTCACGAAACACCAAAACACATGTTTTCAGCTGTTGACCGTCACATATGTGTCCCTCGCTGCTATAAACACTATGAGGACACATCTATTTCGCTAAAGAGTGAACATTGGTTGTTTTTGCATTATATCGAGCAAATTCGTTCTTCTGGTTTGAAACTAATTTTTGAAGCTGCGTCATGCAGATGAGATCCATGCGTGTATTCCAGCGTGGAGAGTGGTCGTCTGTACCTGCCAGTGCATCGTGACGTCTCTGAGCGTGCGGCATTCATTCATGAAAAAGACTTGGTTCAAACCGATCAGCGCGCTCTATTGTGCATGCGGCGCAACTTCATTAATATTCATGATCGCTTCGAAGATTGTTTGTACCTTTTAGTGTTCAGTCAGCAGAGAGACGCCACGCTGTGTTGCCAAAACAAGTGGAAGAAGAAGAATTGTTTGGAGACACAGGTCACCAGTGTTGTGTTTATGTGCTGCAACGAAGGTTTTGTTTACATTTCCTGCTATGAGAGCGCAGCCGGACTCTCACACGCACGCAGCAGAAATGCGTTTGTAAGGAACTTTTTTTTTTCACCCGAGAGCTTTCCGCATCTGGAAATAGTGAAATCGGGAATTGCCACTCGTCTCCTTTTAAAACAGACACAGCTACAGATATGGCAAGCGATCATCAGATATCATCAGCAGGACTCTTTCAGTGTTTAAAGACAGACCTTAGTGAAATGATTAGAACTGTTACTGAGTTTACAGCACGTTACTCTAATTTCATGTAGAATTTTCGCCGCATTTTGTGACAGGATAGTGTATACACACACGGCTTTCTGACGCTGCTTACCGAGAGCATCTGAGTTGCTGAGAATTGCGGAGGGTGTTTTATTTCTCCCTCACACCGCCCGGTATTAAACGCTCCATTAAAACCGCACTCTTAGCAGTTTCTCACATCTTGTTTGTCATGGGGGACATGAAGGAAATGTTCCTGGATAAAAGTAAAAGTGCCAAACTGCAGTTAAAGTCGACAAATTAATAATTTGGCTAATAATTGGATGACTGACGTCCATGTAAACAGTCCCTGTTTTTCTCCCCTGCGTCTGTGTTTGTTTTGCCTGTTTGAAAATGAGCGCATGCACAAACTCAAAACCTTCCCTCTCCCCCCCCTGACACGCCCACCTAAACAGAGCTGGACACACCCACTTTCCTGAGCTTTTCCAGACTGTAGGTGTGAAAACACCCTGCTGAGACAGGGGGTTTCGTGGCCTTTTAAACGTAGCATCTAGTAAACAGGACAGAATTACACACACACCTTTAAAATTTAGAACACTCAAAAGCCACACAGCAACACTATGGTTACCACCCAGAACGGGTTATCAACATGGATAATGGTTGGGTCAGATTTACATCAAACTCAATAGATACTCATTAAATGGTCTGTTTTCCAGTTGCCTTGCTTGTGGAGGAATGGGGATGGTCCGATGCGTAAAGTGCAACAGTCACGGAAAGATTCACTGCTTCATTAGTCTTAAAGTCACATGGTAAGAAAACCTTGGCTAACATTGATTTTCGCAACACACAACGTAAAGTTAATATTTTTGTGTGTGTATTCATTTTTATGCATTGTCTTTTCAGGAAAAACAACATTCACGTGTCTGTCGTTGACAAGGGTTCAGGATTCCCTCTTGAGCTTCTCAGTCAAATCACTGGAGAGCAACTGTTCACTGATGTGGCTCCAATGGTGAGCAACGATAACATGGTGCTCAAAATGCCTCCATTTTCAAAAAGCCATTGTACAAAGCCATTTATTATAGCAAAGCACCTTTTACACCAGTTAAAAGGATAGTTCACCCAATTTTTTTGATTTCCTCATTATTTACTCACACTCCAGTGAATTTATGAATTCCTTTCTTCCATTGATTTATTTCATGCGGCTGCCATTTTAGACAGCGAAATCGAGGGTTGCGGTGGGAAGAAACCCAGAAGTATCGCCTGAGTCACACAGGAATGTTGTGTACCTGGCTGTATATCTTCTCAGCAAAGAGAAGGTGACACTAATGTATACTTTCACCGCCTTCTGACTGACCCGAAGGTACGTTCTGAATGAATAGTGAAAATAAAAAGGGATATCAGATCTCATTTTCAGCCAAGTTAAGGGAATTGGTACTAGTTAGCTAATGTTTTCTTCCCCAAACACACGTTTTAGATGCCATTTATCAAGCTCAAGTTAATGAACTGATTCTTTCACTAAATTAGACTCGTCACCATACAAAATGTCTGTCCTAAAATGTAAAAAAAAAAACTCAGTTTCCTCCGGTTTTTGCAAATGAGCTTGCTGCTGTGTTATTTTTAGGTTTTGCAGAAGTCAGATTACTGGCATTTATGTCATCAAACTGGTCTTAAATCAGTTTGCTGATTTTTGAACACAGAGAGCGCGATCAAAAAAGGGAATTGAACTATGTGGATTAATTCATTTAAATACACTTTTTAAAAACTTTTGCTGCTCTTGGTAGACTGTCATTATGGAAATGAGCATCCATTCCTACGCATTAAGTAAGTAGAATCACCAAGAGCATTTTCCACTTCAATCAAATGGTTCTTGTTTAGTAATGCTGGCTTTCTTATGGAAGGTTTTTGTGTGAATGCAGTAATTATTAGGAGCCATTCTCACAGAATGGGTCTTTGTGTTTAAAAACGCAAGCTTTCAGGAATATTTTCCACATGAAATATAAATAAGTCCACATGAAATCAAAACTAGCCATATTGATTTTGTTAGCTCACATTGCTAGTTTTGTGGTGAACGATTCATCTGTGCATGTCAAAACAAAGTCCGTGTAATCTTGAATTGAATTCTGATAATGAATAATTATTTAGATTACGTGATTTTGAGGTGTTGGGCGTGGCTAACATGCTTGACCACGCCCCTCCAACTGTCAGTTTTGACAACAAAGAGAAATGGTGAGGAGGAGGAGGAGTCTGTTAGGTTGTAATAATTCTCCCCGAACCCATTTCCCAGTCTTTCTGAATGCAATGCCTACTTCACTACATCCAATCAGATCGCAGTCAAAAACCAAGCCACACCCACTGTTTTGTCATTTAATATTCCGTTTCTCTAAGAACTGCATCACAATATGAAAGGAAAAAAAAACTTCAGCTTCTGGTTCATGTGGACTTTAATAAACGGCACACTTCATTGTGTTGTCATGCTAACTTGATTCTGTAAACAGAAGCTCGCAACTTTTCGTTGAAGATTGGTCCTGATTGATCCACTGCTTTGAAGCTGACAGTAATGAACAGCGCTGGGTGTACAAGTTGAAATTCTTCTAACTTCACACATCGCCTTAAAGTCCTCATGAACCGGAAGCTGCCACTGTTTTTTTTTTCTTTTTCTTTTTTTTTTTTATTGTGACGCAGTTCCTAGAGAAACGAAATATAAAATGAGTGGGTGTGGCTTGTTTTTTTCTACTGCGAGCTAATTGGATGTAGTAAAGTAGGTATTTCAGGTTTCAGTTATTAAAACTCTCTAACCGCTCTCAGTTTGTCTACATGGGAGGGCTGAAATCTAAAACCGGCCAAGTCAAATTCGGTGTCCCCCAAGGATCCATTTTAAGCCCCCTTCTCTTAGGCCCCGTTTACACCCATGCGTTTTCGTTTTGAAATGCATAAGTTTTGCTACGGTTATGCCATCCGTCCACACTACGCTGGAGTTTTTGAGCCCTGAAAACAGAGCGTTTTGGATACGCTGGAGAGGCTGTTTTCATTCTAAGGGTGCTTTCACACTTGGTTCAATTGCCTGGACCGTACCCAAGTTGGATTGTCCACCTGCTTGGTTGGTTTGTGTTCACACTGTCTTTTTTCCGTCTGAACCCCGGTTTGCTTGCATCATCAAGCCGATGTTTTGTGTACGTCTGTTGCCAGGCGACGGACACGAAAGCAAAGCGCCAAAATGGAAAGACGTCCGCACATCGCGGTCGTTTCGCTTTAACTGAACCTTTTGGTTTAGAACATACAGAAAGCGGCTCGCGTCTATCTGCCGCAAACATATTACATACGTTCAGAACATCACGTGATGTCCCAGCTGTTTTTGGAGGAGACAAGCAGACATTATCACTGTGCTTGCTCTGTCTCAGTCGCGCTTGTCAGCGCGTGATACTCAGACAGACACACACACAAACACACACGAATGAACGTTATAAAAACTATAGTTTGCTGTACTGTTGACGGTTCACTTCCGGCTTTTGGTACGATTGCATTCATACAACAAGTGAACCGTACCAGAGTTCACATGAACCGTACCCCAGACCACCTCTTTCAGGCGGACTCGGGTACGGTTCACGGGTGCGCACCCGAGTTCAGAAGACGTGTTCACACTAGCTAAATGTACCGTACTATGACGTCAAACGAACCCGGGTGCGGACCAAAAGTGCTAGTGTGAAAGCACCCTAAAACACTGTTGCTGCATCTCAGTGTGGATGGGAAAACGGAGACATTTGAAAACGGAGGCGTGGCTGCTGAGATTTGCTACTCGATTGGGGCTTTTGGGTCATTGCGTATTCTTCCCTTATTTGTCAAGCCCCTATCACATGACTATAACGCCACCGGAAGACAGCAGACCAGCCTTCACTGTAAACAACAACATGGACACAGAAATGGGAGCGTTGTTTGCACTATTGTCTGTTTTAGGCACCATTGTGCAGTTAAACTCTGCCTTTTTTACTACAACAGCTGCATATATTCACAAGAGGCAAGCTACTGTTCGAGCACTCGCTAATCGCTCCCGTTTCAATCGGTTTTTGGTGAAGGATCGTGTGCATTTTAGTTTAGTTGCATTTACATTGAATGAACTCTGATGTGGTCAATTCTCTGTATGATGGGGTGACCTGTGCCTCAACCCCACAAACTGATAGGTGTGAACTAAATGACCCTTTTATGATAGGTGTGACCCTTTCACGATCTCAATGGCTAATAGCAAAACAACAGCTGAAAATCTGATAAGAGGGTCCTGCTGAGTAAACACAGAATGGTTTGTTTGATGCTAGTATAAAGTACTTTCTCACAGACAGTACTTTGGGTTAAGTTACTTTAAGACCGACGAGTTAACATCACTGCTGAGGAACTGCACAATTGATTGTCTTCAATAAAGTCTTCTCCCCATAAGAACTTTGGTCAGCTTACTTATTTTATGTATTAGAGTCATCTAATACATTGGCGAGCCCTCAAAGAACGGTTAAGCCAATTACAGCAAAATCTAACATAGGTTACACCGGGAATAACCAGTGACTGGTGGGACATGTTTGTAAGTGAACACATGCTTCCTGTTTATACTTGAACGCGCATGCCCAGAGTGCAGGAATGGTCACGTGATATACATTTTTGGTGGAGTAGTGTGGACAGAGATATGTTCAGAAACGCTGGGTATAACGCTAGTGTGGATGCATAGTTTTCATGCTAAAACGCCATTTTAAAACTAAAACGCACTAGTGTAAACGGGGCCTTATCCATGTACATTTCACCTCTTGGTCATCTGCTGGGATCCCTAGGTTTAAAGTACCATCTTTATGCTGATGACACACAGATATACATTCACACCAAACCTGGGGATCTTTCAGCTGTTTCACATTTGGAACACTGTATTTTGGAGATAAAAAAATGGATGTCCCAAAATTTTCTATGCCTGAACATAAACAAGACAGAGGTTATGTTGATTGGTTCTTCCAACCAACTAAGTAAAACTAAACCTCTGAAGATTAACCTAGATGGCTCGGTTGTGGAGGTCCAGGCCAAACTAAAGAACTTAGTGGTAATATTTGATAAAAATCTAACATTTGATCTCCATTTTCTGTCCGCTGTAAAGACTTCATTTTTTTCATCTGAAAACCATTTCAAGAATCCGCCCCATGCTGTTCTTTTCTGTCTAAAACAAAAACTAATCAATACTTTCATATTTTTCCCTCGTAGACTACTGCAATGCCTTACTAGCCGGCATTTCCAAAAGTAACATCAATAAATTACAATATGTCCAAAACTCAGCAGCCAGAGTTTTGACAGGGACTAAAATTAGAGACCACATTACTCCCGTTCTGCAATCTCTCCACTGGCTACCAGTCAGATTTCATATTGATTTTAAAATCCTCATGCTTACATACAAGGCCCTGCATGGTTTGGCTCCACACTATCTGGCTGAATTTTTAACCTGGTTTTCTCCCTCACGCGACCTCCGTTCCTCTGCCTCTGGTTTTTTAACTGTCCCCTCCACTTGTCTGATTCTATGGGTGACCGGGCCTTCTCTCTGGCTTCGAGGCTCTGGAACTCTCTTCCCCATGACATTAGCGGTAACAGACATTAGCGGTAAACTAGCAGTATGAGCTAACAAAATCAATATGGCTAGTTTTGATTTCATGTGGACTTTAAAAATGCAGCGCTCGTGTCTGTCAAGTGTGTGTTTACATGGATTAACAATGTGTAGTGCATTGGAATAGAAAGTGAAAAATGTGAATGGCCCCTAATTTTTTCGATCAGAATCTAACCGTTTCTGCTCACTGTTGCAGGTTTATCCAGTTGTCAGTTTTCCGGACAGCTCTGTGAATGCAGCGTCTGAGAGCGCTGTGAGGGAACATCAGGCTCAATTCTCCAACGTTTGTCATATTCTCCAACAGGTAGTGAATAATTGATCTGTTAAATAAAAAAAGCAGTAAACCAATCACAACACACTGATCCATCTGACCAATCAGAATAGAGGAGACTCTTGGAAGGGGAGAGGTATAGTATGGGTTTAGCATAAAAAAATGCTCAGAGGTGGGCGTGGAGTTCTGCTGGCAAAGGGAGAAGTGGGCGTGGCCAGTCGTGCAGGGGAAAAAGAGTGTAGTGAACAACTGTTGTCAGTTGGCTCACAAAATACGATACAAACCGTGAGGAGAGCCATGATTTTATAGTTTACAAAGGTAACCTGCATAGAAATAAACAGTAATTTAATGTCCTGCTGCATTTTATTCGTAATTTCATATACTCATAACCACAATTTGTTCTATCATCATAAAGATAATGGTGTTTATATAAACACTATAAATGAGGAGGACTTCCCTCCTCCTCCTCAATCCCCGGGTCTGAATGCAGACACAGTGGACAGCAGTGCAGCAGGTCTCTTGCCCCGTCTATTTCAACCATTAGCGCTGATGGTAATCTGGAGGATTTTAAACATGTGTGAACACAGCAGCACGGATATAGACAATGTGTCTGAATGGTAACAAACTCAACTGATAAAAGACGAAGTCCACCATTCTCCAATTCTCCTACAGCTCTCTCGACAAAAATGCTTGATGCAAACCAACAGCTTTGCTGTATCGGCCCCGACAGCATTGTGGGGAACAACATGCAACAAACCCTGTGGATCATGGTAACAGCAAGCATACATACAAACATACATACAAACCGTGTCGTGCCAGACACGGTCTCATCCAGTCACTGAGTCTTCCAGCTTGGCAGGTCTGCTTAGCCTTCGGAAAACACGTGCTCTTATGAAAAATTAAGAAGCAGAGTATCCTCATAGGATAAGAAAACTCTGCTATGAATAATAATGAGAAACCGACACGTCATCACTCCACTAGCAGATTCATGCTACATCACCGATTTTGATCTGCCCCAAAAATTATTTTTTAAACCTAAAAGATGAAATCAGCTGACAAAAGCTATAATTATCTAGTCTTCCCTCCAACTTAAGCTGACAGAAGCTAACGTTGTCTTAACTGATGCTCAACACACACACACATCTGTTAAAATCTCAAAAAAAAAAAAAACTTCAGGGTGTCTTGAACGTTTAAACTAAATGTTTCAGACATTGCAAGAAAACTTTGGTTAAAAACCCTGAGGTGTGTTTTGACTTTGGAGGAATGTAAACCTAATATGGGAGAAATCTTTCCAGTAGCATAATGCATGGGGCTGTATTGATCAACAGCGATCCAGGCTTGCAGATCCCTGGTAAACATACACTTTCACTCCGACTACAATTCTGTCACTTTATGAACTACATATCCCATCATGCACCTCACACACTCCTGTTTCCGGATCTCCAACGATTACACACACACAGCTGGTAGCTGATCAAAGACTGAGTACATGAACTATTAAAGCACCATAGAGACATTCGTTCCTTGTTCAGTATTGTTCCTTGTCCTTGTTCTGCTCTGTCTGGCGTTTGATTTTGTTTTCGTCCAGCCCTGACCTTTGTCTGTCTTTTGGATTACTCTTTTGAATTGCCTTTGCTATTAATGTTTTGTTCCTGTTTTGAAACCTTCACGCTGACCATTCTCTTAAACTAAGGCCCCGTTTACACTAGTGCGTTTTTGTTTTAAAACACATAAGTTTTGCTACAGTTACGCCATCCGTCCACACTACGGCAAAGTTTTCGAGCCGTGAAAACGGAGCGTTTTCGAAATGCTGGAGAGGCTGTTTTGATTCTAAAATGCTGCTGCTGCGTCTCAGTGTGGACGTGGGAAAACGGAGACGTCTGAAAACAGAGGTGTGGCTGCTGAGATTCGCTACGTGATTGGGGCTTTGGGTCATTGCGTAACCTTCCCTTATTCGTCAAGCGCACATGGCACATGGCTGCAACGTCACCGGAAAACAGCAATACCAGCCTTCACTGTAAACACTGTATTTTCGATAGCCATGGATGTTTTATATTCATTTGTTACTTTGAGTAACAACTCAACCTCGTCGTCTGTCCTCAAAAAAAGTCCTCTCTTGCTTTCTTTACCATCGCGTTCATCATTCAACCGGCGTTTGTTGACTAACAACAACCAAATGTCGAGCGAGACACATGCTTCCTGTTTATACTTGAACGCGCATGCCCAGAGTGCGTGAATGGTCATTTCTGGTGGAGTAGTGACGACGGAGATCTGTTAAGACGCTGGGTGAAACGCTAGTGTGGACGCGGATCATTTTCATGCTAAAGCGCCGTTTCAAAACTAAAGCGCACTAGTGAAAATGGGGCCTAAAGCTGCACGTGGAACTCCCTCTCTTTTGCTACGTCTGCATTCTCACAGGGCCATTTTAATGGTCAAGTTGTTTTTTAAATGAACAGTTGGCTGAATGTTACTCTACAGTGTATTGTGTATCAGAAAATGATAACAGACCCTTTAATGAAGCTTTCTTTTTTATTTTCCAGAGGCAGATCATTGAGATGATTCCTATCACGCAAGCAGATTACGTATGGAAGGGGAAAACACACACTTTTTTTGTTTATGGAAACGAACACAAAGTTTTAACCAAAGATTACCCTGCCACATGCTGCTGCTGCTCCATCCTTTAAACATGCAGTGTACTGCCATCTGGAAAATGACATACTTTACAATGTAATCAAATTTAAGCAGATAGATAGATAGATAGATAGATAGATAGATAGATAGATAGACAGACAGACAGACAGACAGACAGACAGACAGACAGACAGACAGACAGACAGACAGACAGA
>CAIGQQ010034696.1:437386-455071 GCA_903798035.1 Danio albolineatus
AGATAGATAGATAGATAGATAGATAGATAGATAGATAGATAGATAGACAGATAGACAGATTGACAGATAGACAGATAGATAGATAGATAGATAGATAGATAGATAGATAGATAGATAGATAGATAGAGTCCCATTGAGGGACTTTGGCCAGGACACCGGGGTTACACCCCTACTCTTTACGAGAAGTGCAGCGGGATTTTTAATGACCACAGAGAGTCAGATAGATAGATAGATAGATAGATAGATAGATAGATAGATGCAGGCATTGTGGACACAGAAATGACATCTGACAGAATTTTCGCCTGTCTTGTGCTTTCACTGCCTAGGCTGCATGAAGAGAACTGTGCAAAAATAAATAATTAAATGTAAAACAAATCTGAAATGGGGTTTGGTTGTGTCATATTTAATGAACTTGCTGTCCCCATCCCAAACAGCCATAACAGAGCTAACGTCTATCTAATTTGCCCATCTAAAAAATATATAGGTATACATTGTATACTAAGATGCAGTTTACTGTAGTAAAAGCTAAAGTAGATAACCTTATCAGTTCACAACAGTTGGATGCTGTAGCATGCATTAGTAAAGTCTTATAAGTTCAGAAACACCTACTGTATTTTTTACTTGGGATAGACAAAAAACACGTACGTTATCTGACGTGTGTACTCTGGCTCTCTGCAGTTGGTTAGTGTTGGTGCCACAATACGCTTGGATTTGCATCATAAGTTGGTCTCAGGTTACAGCGCTGTAGTTCCTGTTTCCTCGCGCTTCTCACAAAACGAAAGTTATCCGAAACTCTCTCTCTGAACGATGGACAGGACGCATTTGTTGAGGTATGTTTGACAAAATCACGAAATGATGAGGAAAAGATCATTAGGAAGTACCTTAATAACGTGTTAATACCAGGGTTGTTGCGTGTCGTAGTTAAAGTAACCATGTTTTTTTGGCGTTTTTTAAGCACATGTTAAATACCATGGTAAAAGTATGACAAAAGGAAGTCAATTTCTGGATTTATCATGGTTTAATAACAATTGTGTTTTGTGGGTGGGTTTTTTGTTGCAAAACAGTGGTGGACTTTCGTGTGGGGGATGTTCGTTCACTATCTGAATCCCATACTATACGTAGGTAACAACACAGCCTGAATCAAACCAAAAAACGGTGATATAAATGAATCTCATCAGCTTGAAATTCGGTTTTTGAGGACACTTTACTGGCCCGTAGCCAGCCTATTGAAAGGGTATTAAGGGTATTAATTAAAGGGTATTAAAAGTGTATTTTTTTGCAGTTATTCGCCTGATTTTCCATTCAGTTATTATGAGGTTCCATTTTAATGAAATGCACTTTACTGATATTTTAAGTAGTAAGCTTTGCTGGATTAGATTGTCGGATGGTGACCATACTTTTTGATGTGCCAAAATTGCTTACAATATTTGACCTCGACCTGTATATTTACAAATGTGCATTTAAACTAAGTTATAAACAAGTTATAAGATTAGCATAAAAAAGTATATAGAAATATGAAAAAAACTCATATTTTTTGAAAATACAAATGTTTTATCATCTATTATTAAAAAATATATATTAAAACTTGTTTTAAATTAAAAACTGTAGCCAATAGGCAAATGACAAACTGGCCAGCTCATTCAACTTCCCTCAGTCAGAATGTAACCATTTGAATATTTAAAAATGTAATTTTTCTTAAAGCCTTCTTTTAAATTAACCTGAAAATAAATGAAAGTTAATTAAAATAAGATTATAATTTTGAGAAAAGGCATGAACAGACTGTCTACACTAGATGTCGAATTGGACATTCTAGGTTGACACATTTGTATTTACTCAATAACAAAGACCCACCTAAATGTAGTATCTGCCAGGCTGCTCTTACTATCAAACATATTTTGTTGGAATGTGGAAGGTTTAATACATTTTTATAAGGAGACTACTTTGATGGACATTTTTAAAAAGGTACCACCAGTAGAGTCTTAAACAATGAACTGAAAAATCATATTAAACTTTGAATATAATTTTTGTGTTAATTTGTAATTAATTTATATTTTATGTATTTATCTAAGTAACTTTTTATTGTAATGTAAATTTGTTTTTATCATGTAATATTTTTATGTATATCCATCTTGTCATGAAATAGCCATTGCTGATGTGGCAATAAATAAATAAATAAATAAAGCCTTCTTCAATTGTTTATTTTCTAAATTTATGATGGAATAGCAGTCACAAACAGGACAAATGAGCCCATTTAGTGGCCAAATTCTGGACTTTGTCAGTTCGAGAACCACTCAAATCTCCCCTGGCTATGGGCTGTGTTTTGTATGCGCCACAATTTTATTTTGGTTTCATTTGTTTTTGTCACAGTGATCAGGATGAAGTCCATACTGTCCCTTCATGTGCTGCTGGAACCTATGCAGGTAATCAAACTTTGTTTGTAAATGATGTACTCGAACATAACATAACAAAGTTTTACATAAGTGACACGTTTACAGTAAATCTAAACCCAGAATGTGTGAAGCACAAGCACATGAAGTGATTCTTTTATTTTGAATGCAGCTTGCCTTATCATAAGATAAAAGTTTCCTGTTTTGTCAGAAACTCAGATACAGCTAAAAAAAAAAATTGGAGTTTAAAGAAGAGGGATAGTATGAAGTAGATAAGTAATGCTGTACATTCGACAGATCCGAACACTGAGGCAAATGATGGGGCGACTGCTCCTCCTGCAGATCTGATGCCTGTGGTTCCTGGATATGAGCGCATGGGACCAAATGGTGAGAACTATTTCAGCAGCTTAATGTGAAACTAAGAGTGAGATGAATGTGAGAGTGAGTCTTTTATTTCACCCTCAGTTATTCCACCATCTGATTTTGGATCGCCACAACCAGAAGCCCCACGCAGAGCTCCAGAGAGACGCTTTGAGTAAGGTTTGAGTGGTATATAAGTGTAAAATACAAAAACTGAGCAACATTTATACTTGTAATGCACTTTATATGTCTGTGAAAATTTGTTACATTTAGAGTTAGAGTTAAATTTAGTCTAGTGGTTTTCCCGTCATGTTTTGACTAAATGAATTGGGAAATTCTGGATTTATTTATTTAGTTACACCCTATTTCTGAGTCATTGTCATGCCATTCAATGTCACACATAATTTGCCAATAAATAGCTTTGCATATCTAAATGCATTTAAATCTAAATAAGAAAGTTCTTTAATTGTGATTTATTTTGGAGCATTGTTACTTTATATCTAAAATTTCTAAGATTTATTCTCAGTTATCCAATTCCTAACTTGACCTGCAATTGACTTGGCTTCTCATAATTATGAGTTGGTATCAAAGCTTTCGTCAGAAATACAAGATATAAACTCAGAAATGTGAGAAATAGTGTCAAGATGATGAGAATTTAGGAAATAAATTGCAGAAAATAAACCCAAGAGTTGTTAGAAATTAAATCAGAATTGTGAAGATCTCAAGATAAACTTAGAAGAAATTAAATTGGAAGGTCAAGATATCGTATAATTTCATAATTGAAAAGAAATACAAGATAAAAGCTTAAAAATGTGAGTAATATAGTAAAAATGTTGAGAAATAAAGTCAGAGTCAAGTAAGAATTACAATAAATAAATCCAGAATTGTATAGTTAAATAAATTAAAATAAACGTGAATTTAGTCTGAATTGGGATTTGTACTCAAAAATGCAAAGATAATGCAAAATAAATGAAAAAAAAAAGATTGCAACACAATTGCAAGACACTGTATAATCTCAGAATTGAAAGAAATAAACCCAGAATTGCAAGAAAAATGGCTAGAATTGTGAGATATAAACTCATAATCGAAGTGAAATAAAGTCTGAATGTTAAAAATCCATCTAAAGTTCCCATGTGGTGTCCTCAGCATTCCCGCGATCAGTGAAGAGCTTGCACAGGAGGCCTTCACCAATTACGTGTCCAGCAAATGCTGTTACAGCTCTAAACCAGTCAAAGAGATGGTGTTCACAGACCTGCAGTCCCTCAACACATATCGGGTCAGCATCAACACTCACAAACATCTCACCTGACTATATAATGAGGCCATTAACTTACACATTTATATGTCCTTACAGTACAGACTGGAGACTTTCACAGAGACCAGAACCACAGAATGGGGCAGTGAACCATACAATGGTGAGATACATTTGATTAAAGGAAAGTTTTCTCATGTGGTAGATTGAACATTTAATGCTAAGAAACTGATGTTTGTTTGAGGTGTTATAAATATTTTGTGTTAAAGAGCAGATGAGAAGTTTCAGTTTCTCTTTTAATCTGAAGTCCATCTCATGAGTTATTTGCAAACATTTATGTCAGTTTTTTTTTTTTTTTTTACATATTAAGTCAAAGGTTTTTACGGAACACAATTTCATAAGAACTCCATAACCAGAAAGTAAATACTTTTTCCAATTTGTGTAAAAAAGAAAAAAAAAATTAAGTAGGGTTGGGAAGATAATGCATCATCCATCATCGCCGATGGCCGACAGACATCACAATGCTGAGTCGGGAGCGCGATCCTCCGTCCCGCCCCGTCACAAACCCACTCGCGAAAAATACGCACTGATGCTGCGTTCACACCAGACGCAGTAGACACATGTCCAGCGCAAGTGATTTACATGTAAAGTCAATGCAAAGGCGTGAATAGGCATCCTGAGGCGCGAATGGCACGGCGCGGATTGAGTTTTTTTCGCTGTAAAATCGATGTTAGCCATTTAGCAATAAAGCTAGTCACCAAGTTCTTTTATCATTTACTCATCCTCCATCCAAACCTGTTTGAGTGTATTTCTTCTGTTGAACACATTCTGAAGAATGTTACAAAAAACATACATTGATTACCATAGTATTTTTAGTTTCTACTATGGATGTCAATAGCTATGTTTCCATCCAAAAATGTGAATACATTTTAAGTGCAAATCTGAATTATCGTATAAAAAACGTGCGAATAAAGCAGCGTTTCCATCCAACGAGTCAAAGCAGACAAAATCGTCACTTCCTGATCAACTGGCGCCAAATATCAACAGTAAAAATGGTATTTACTGTGATAGGAGAAGCTGTGTGAATCGTTTCTTCGTTTAATAATTGCCTTGCGCCTCAGAAGACGATGCTGACACACGACACACGAACGTGCGGTGTCGATTGAAGGTTTCAGACGCGGAGTATAGACGCTCTTGATTCTGGAGGTCATTAATAATATAATAACACTAATACTAAAATGGTTAAGGTGTTTAGAATGACCAACACAACATTACAGATGTTTTACGATGTGTTCAGCCTGCTGGTTTGTCCATTCACACACATTTTTATCATCACATGATCTCTTATTACAAAATCACATGACCTTTATTTAATGCGCATAGTGGAATTTGGTCAGTAAAAGTGTTTCCATCGTAGTTTATGTGCATCTTGTCGAATAAAAAGTTTATCCTACTCAGTTATGCCCATAATTTTTTTTCATGCCATTTCCTTCAAGCTATTTTTATGCGCATATCTGAAACACACATGAAAATAGGTGGATGGAAACGTAGCTATCATTCTTCAGAATATCTTGTTTTGTGTTCGACAGAAAGAAACTCATAACAGTTTAAAACCACATAAGTGTGAGTAAATGGTGAGGGTATTCTCATTATGGGGTGAACCGACCCTTTAAATACGCTCTTCATTTATCAGGTCAAGTGGTGGATGGAGTTGGAATGGCTCCTGCTGCGTGGAGCATCCCGGTGCCCGTGCCGTCCCTCTTCCAAGACTGCAAGAAATCAATCCGTGTTCCTCACACGTCGACTGTCAAAGTAAAAACATAAACAGTCTGTCATTCATCACAATCATCAACTTGATTGTTTTTAGTCATTTTATTGTTTGTTTTAAATACAGGGTTGTCATTCGTGCCTGAATCTCGGCAGATCTGCTTGCCATAAATGTGTAAACTCAGGCAGGGTAAGTATGATGATCAGATACTCTTTTGTTTTATATTTACTTCTGTATTTTCTGTGTGTTACTTCATTATGACACGTGTGTTGTTTTAGACTCGCTGTGGACACTGCTCTGGCACGGGTTGGAGTTCCTCTCCTGAACGCCAGCGCTGTGGTTCATGCAGCGGCTCTGGCATGATTAGGTATGGCATGATTAAGTCTATCATTAAGTATAATTCTGAGAGTAAGTCATGTCATTTTTGTAAATTCAGCTTTGGTTGAAGGGTATGCAACCGTACAATGCTTAGATTTTTTTATGATACATTTTTATAATGGTAAGTACATATTGATCGGTGTCTAATGCTGTGTTGAAACCAGACGCGGCAATCGCGGAGAAATCGTGCTATTCATGCGGAAATAGACGCGTGAACATTTGAGTTTACTAGCTTCATTCGCACGTCAAATCTGCTTCATTCGCGCATTAAATTCACTTGAGAACAGATGCGAATTCACGTCATGGGCAGGGCTTCTGTCTATTGCCTGGTGACTAGCTTTATTGCTAAATGGCTAACATGGAGTCCACTAAATTCTGTCAGAGGTGCACTGAGCTCTATGAGTTCATAAACTCCTCCAAAAACTTAACCTGGAGGATGGAAGCTTTTAGCGGTGCTTCTCACTGGGCCAAGCCCAGTTTGATGAACTGTTGTCGGTGTCGGCAGGATTTTCCCCCAGGACACCAACAACAGGTGCTACGTCATAATCACACCCCTACACGAGCAAGCTCCTGATTGGTTAATGCGGCGTCAAACGCGCAAAACGCTCAATTCGCAGCATTGTGCCATGCCATTCGCGCGTATCGCGCCCCAGGATGCCTATTCTTGTCTTTGCGTTTACTTAACATGTAAATCACTTACGCTTGATGCATCTACCACATCTGGTGTGAACGCAGCATTAGGCCCCGTTTACACTGCCAGTTAAATGTGACCCAATTCCGATTTTTTTGCTCATATGTGACACAGATCAGATCTGTTCTATGACTGTGTAAACACAAAAAAACACATACATTCGGATATTCAGAGATCGGTGCTAGAACCTGCCTTTACGAATGCACGGCATCGTAAATTGTATGGCAAGTGTAAACACATGAATCGGATATGGGTCATAACGTGTAAACGGACAGGCAAACAAATCAGATATAGGCAACAAATCAGAACTGGGCATCAAGACCTGACAGTGTAAACGGGGCCTTATTGTGCTGGTACTTTGGCTGTTTTAGGCCTGTCATGGATAAATAAATATGATACTAAATCATTGAATCATTTATTCAAATGATTTGTTCAAACATCTGATTCATATCGAAACAAAGCAAGTGACTGCAAGTGCGATCCAATCAGGAGGGCTGATCATGTGTTCATTCATTAATTTTCCTTCGGCTTAGTCCCTTTATTCATCAGGGGTCACCACAGCGGAATGAACCACCAACTTATCCAGCATATGTTTTACACAGTGGATGTCCTTCCAGCTGCAACGCAGTACTGGGGAAACATCCATACACACTCATTCACACTCATTCACACATATACACTATGGTCAATTTCGTGGATTCAATTCACCTATAGCGCATGTGTTTGGACTTGTGGGGGAACCCGGAGCACCCAGAGGAAACCCACTCCAACACGGGGAGAACATGCAAACTCCACACAGAAAGGCCAACTGACTCAGCCGGCACTCAAACAAGCAACCTTCTTGCTGTTAGGCGACAGCGCTAACCACTGAGCCACTGTGTCGCCAGGAGGGCTTGTCCCTATTTCCTAATCCCTTTTAAGGATTTACCCTCCACAGTGACAGCTTTAAAGGGATTAGTGAATAGGGATGAAGACATCCAAATTGAACGCTTCGTTCGACACCAAACAACTGAGAAAGTTATAAACGGAGGAGTTTGGTCCATTTGGATGTCTTCATCCCTATTCAGCTCCAAGTGGGTGGGACTTGAGCTCCAAGTGGGCTGTACAAAGCCTATAGTCCAATATTGTGCTCTCTCTACACCTACCCCAAA
The DNA here is from genome assembly GCA_903798035.1 of Danio albolineatus. NCBI lineage: Eukaryota > Metazoa > Chordata > Actinopteri > Cypriniformes > Danionidae > Danio > Danio albolineatus. Next base: position 445,374 of record CAIGQQ010034696.1, read on the forward strand.
CCTAAACCCAACCTCACAGTAAACCTGATGTATTTTATTAATGTCTACTCCACCTACACCAACTTACCCCAGAATACTTCTGGCTTAAATCCCTCTCACTTGGAGTCTTCAAGAGTCTACCGACTGAAAAACAACTTCCCACTGCAAAATATCACAGGGGCCTGAAATGCCCATCAGTTGTACTTTTTAAAATATTTAATTCCAAATGACCCTGGGAAGAGGATACTCTTGAGCACTTGGTTTTGGAATGACACTTCAATATGGCGACCATGATTGTTTTCACTCAGTAGTGCCCTTTAGAGAGTGAACCATTGAATCATTGCTTCGCTCATTCAAATGCTCTGCTTCACTTTGTTTGGACATATTTCTTTCACCACAAGAGAACAAAACGGATAGTATTGTGTTTAACATGTAAATCTGTTTTCCAGGTGTCATTCCTGTGGAGGAGTTGGTTCAGTCACTTGCAAAACATGCAAAGGTCACGGAAAGCTTCTCTGCTTCATCAAACTGATAGTCACATGGTAAGAAAACCTCAGATATGGTCGGTTTTCAGAACACACGGCGTAATGTTTACTGTGTTCAAATGAGCTAATGCTTGCTTTTGATCTTCTCAGGAAAAACAACGTACACGTGTCGGTTATTGACAAGGGTTCAGGATTCCCCGTTGAGCTTCTTGATCAAATCGCCGGAGAGAAGCTGCTCACTGATATGGCTCCAATGGTGAGCAAACACAACATGGTGCTTAATGCCTAATTAGTTCAAGTTCAAGTTCAATTTACTTATATAGCACATTTACAACTGCCACAAGGTCGCACAAAGTGCTTTAACAGAGAAAGTACAAACAAATATTATGGGCATAATCAGTGTTGCGTTACAAAAGTAATGTATTACAGTAATGTAATAATAATAATAATAATTCCTCACATTTATATAGCACTTTTCTAGACACTCAAAGCGCTTTACACAATGGGGGGTCTCCTTATCCACCACCAGTCTGCAGCATCTAGCTGCAGCCATATTGCGCCAGACCGCACACCACACACCAGCTGATTGGTGGAGAGGAGTGATGAAGTCAATTATGATATGGGGATGTTAGAAGACCATGATGGCCAGTGTGCAGATCTGGCCAGGACGCCAGGGTTAAACCCCTACTCTTTTTCGAAGAACATCCTGGGATTTTTTTAACGACCACAGAGAGTCAGGACCTCGGTTTAACGTCTCATCCGAAAGACAGCACTCACTGCGCAGTATAGAGTCCCCTTCACTATACTGGGGCATTAGGACCCACATAGACCGCAGGTTGAGCGCCCCCTTTTGGCTTCACTAACACCACTTCCAGCAGCAACTGAGCATTCCCATGTGGTCTCCCATCCAGGTATTGACCGGGCGCAGCCCTGCTTAGCTTTAGTGGGTGACCATGTGAGAGCTGCAGAGAGCTAGCTGCCGGCTTACTTTTTTACTTTTATTACTTTTTCCTGTAACGCAGTAGTGTAAGGCATTACTAATACATTTTCAGTAATATTTTACTCGGTACATGTTCAGTAACGCTTGTGTTACAACAAACTTTTCACCCGCAAGACATTAACAAATAAAAGTGCCGCAAGTAAGTTCTATTTCCTGTTGGTGGTTAGTGAATATACGCGTGTGCTGTCATTAATCTCCCTCTGGCTACTGGAGCTTTTTACTTTGAACGCGGAATGAATTCAGCCTCTGAGCTCGAGGTCCGAGGCTATTGGCTCAGCCCGGTTTGCAGTAACGTTAAGCCCTAACGTTGGTCGGAAAAGCGGCAAATAGATGAAAATGGCAGAAGACAGTACATTCGCGAAATGGACGTAAGCGCATTTGGCGTTATTACACTGACAAATGTCGTGAGTGCAGTATTACATGTTGAGAGCGCATTCATGTAATACGAACGAGCGAATCTCGCGTCGGTTTCTTCTGTTTATGGACAAAACTCAAAACACTGGCTGCTTACGTGCGAATGATCTGCTCTCGCTCCGTCAGATGATGCAGATTCTCACAATCTGTGTCTTGTGTTTCCTTTTTGTTTCGTGCTTTCGCTCTCCAGAGATCCTCTTGTTAAATTGGTTGTGCCAAGAATGTTGCTATGGTTTATATATTGCTGCACTATTTATTAACAATACATAAACAATTAAAAGGTTAAGGGAAATTCTAGTGTTTTTGAGTGTTGGGTACACTGCCTGTGTTTTAAGCTAGTATTATTTACAACTTGTTAATGAATGCTTCAGCACACCGTATTATTAAGAATAGTGAACTGATAAAATGAAATACAAAGTGTAGTCTTACTACAGTAAAGTGTAGTGAATTGTAGTATAATATACCCTATATTTTAAAAAACAACTACAGCACTGGGTAATTTGTTTTTATACACTTGTTGTGTTACCATAGCAACTATAGTTTTTTAATCTTCGCTTTCTACTGGATGTAAAATGCTCTGCAGTACATTTGCTCATTTTAGGATGTTAATTACGGAAGTCCTAAGAGGCCATGCATTAAAATATTTTTTCTTTCTTGTTACGTCGTGATCACGACTTAATTATCTCGTGATCTCGACATAACAACTCGTTTACTCATCTTCTCGACGTAACAAAAAGTTCTGCTTATTCTCAAACTTAACTGCACATCTCTCATCATTTCTCTGGTCAGCCGCATCCCATGTAAACGGCACCTTTCTAGCATCATTATAACTGTGCAGACGTCCCGGTCCTTCAAGCTGACTGGCAATGAAACTGACGATACTCTCAGGGTCGCTATATCTTCCACGATGTTAGTATATCACTGTCATCAAAATTTACCCTAAAGCTTTGGCTCTTCGTTGCAGGTTTATCCAGTTGTCAGTTTTCCCGACCGCTCTGTGAATGCAGTGTCTGAAAGTGCTGTGAGGGAACATCAGGCTCAGTTCTGCACCACTTGTCGTATTCTCCAACAGGTAGTGTATAAAGCCAGTACACTAAATAGTAGCACTTGTCTCTTTAAGGCCACATCTCAGCCTCCCATTTAGGCATGGGCCGGTATATGATTCTGACAGTATGATTACCTTGGATAAAAATATCACGGTTTCACAGTATGACGGTATTGTGATTACTGCTCTGAAATATATTCTTTTTAAATGTCTGGATTAAAAACAAAAACCTTTTCCCCATTGAACACAATATATTTGATTTTGAGAAACATTAAAAATATTTGGAGCAGTAAACACGTCAGGCTAAATACTTCAATTGAATCATTGACTTCTGCTGTCTTCATTAGTTTCAATAACACACACTCAAATTAATATTTATTTTTACTTGTTCAAACTACTTATTTAAAATGAGCTGAAACAACATAATTCTTGAGATTTCATTGGGACAACTTAATTTTTTATGTTCAATCTACATAAATTTGTTTCAAGTGTCAAGTTAACCTAATCGATTTGTGTTGGGACATCATGAATGAATTGTGTGGAACCTTTTTTTACAGCGCAGATTTCTTTACTATTTAAAATGGCATCTTTGGATATATTTTCTGCTGGAGATACCGTTGTCCTAAAAAACAAATAAACAAACAAACAAAAACTCGTACACATACCTTAGGAACGGTATAGCAGACCTTGACTTTTATAGGTATACCTTGAACACGGTTATCGTCCCATGTCTACTCCCACTGCCACTTCTGGGAATGAACTAAATGATGTCTTCCTGTTGACTCGCGGCCAGGAATTCCTTAAAGAAAGCAGATTAGAGCTTGCGTCAACAGCATACGGTCATGTGGTCTGAATATTCTAATTCATTTAAACAAACAAGACACAATGCTGACAAAAAACAGTGCCTGGTTAATAGGGGTGTGACGAGATGCCTACTCTACGAGACGAGATGCAAGATTGGGTTAACGAGAACGAGACGAGATTCTTACACTCTCTTTAAGAAATCCTCAATGATGAAATATATCGATGGAAAATTTGTCAATTTGCAAATTTGCGTTTACATATCTGCACTTCAATAATGTGACTAAAATATGAATACTCCACGTCTTAATTCCATTTGTGTTTATGATGATTATGACTTGCAGCATATATGAAGTGCTATTTCATACGAACGAACCATATTGTGTGAGGCTGTAGTTGTAGCCTATGTTTGATGCGGCACCTGCTGAACTCCGGTGAAAAAAGCGGTTATGTCACACCCGCCCACCTAACCGAGTGACAGATTCCACTCCGAGGCCAGCCTGGGTTGCCAGGTGTGTGCAAAACCCTTCAGAACACTGCAGATCAAATCCAATCCGGCCTCCAATCGTCAATGCTAATTTCAGCCTCACGCTCTATCATAACATCAGAACTCACGAGACAACTTTTCACCTCGACGATTTAATCTCGCGAGAGCTCGTACGAGATCTTGTCACACTTCTAATGGTTAACCTTTGTGAATAATTCACCATGTAAAATGATGCTTTTTTTGATACAATTATTTTGATTAGAATACATGCATTGTATGATGTGGCTGAATGTGAAAACTCTCCCCCAAAAGAAGTGGCTCTGAACGACTTGAAACGAGGTGTCAATATTTCCAGGCTTACTCCTGGCACAAACCTACATAGGTCAATGATAAATGTGCATAATGATCTCCAACAACTCCACTAGAAAATAACAAAAGCTGTAAACACCAGACATGCTCTAACCTTGTGGGTTTGTTGCTCTTTTCATTATCCAGAGGCAGACCATCGAGCTGATTCCCATCACCCGAGTTCACTACATCTGGAAGGAGAAGACCCACATTTATTTTGTTTATGGAACCGAACACAAAGTTTTCACCAAGGATTACCCTGCCAAATGCTGCTGCTGCTCAATCCTTTAAACGTGCAGTACTAACATGCAGGGAAAGAACCACAATTGAATGATTATTGCAGAACATGCATGCTCAAATGCGTATTCATACATGAATTACATTTATGTGCATTAAGTATAACTCCATAAACCACTGATGACATTTCTTCTCAATTTTAAATAAACAGTTATAGATTTGTTGGAAGCATGAAAATGAAAGAGGTGGCATGTTTTCAGACATGCTTTGTTTCAATTTTAGACAAAAAGTTGCCATTGTTTTAACTTCAGAAGTCAATATATGATGAATATTCCTGATATTCAGTATTTGTTTTCTTAAAAACAGCGCTATGAATTACAATATTCATCCATTCATTCATTTTCTTTTCGCCTTAGTCCTTTTATTAATCTGGGGTCGCCACAGCGGAATGAACCGCCAACATATGTTTTACCAGCTGCAACCCATCAATGGGAAACATCCATACACGCTCATTCACACTCATACACTACGGACATTTTAGCTTACCCAATTCCCCTATAGCGCATGTCTTTGGACTTGTGGGGGAAACCGGAGCACCGAGGAAACCCACACGGACACGGTGAAATGGTGATATTGTTGTTTGATATTTGAAGCAATGTCATCAGAACTTTATAGAGTCCAGTAATCCAGTGAAGTACAGTTACATTGAATTTAGTCACAGTCAGTTTTGAAAGCACACACACACACATTAACGGTGGTTTATGTGGATTCTCCATAGCATAATGTATTATATACTGTAAAAACTACTTATTACAATATATGGCTTACCCTACCCCTAAACCCAACCCTCACAGGTAGGCTCTGGCCAAATTTGAATGTCAATTAGTGAGGATTTTTAAGCACTTTAAATGACAAGATCACAATATCCTTACAAACCACCTCAACCCATGTCATTGTACACATTTTTGTTCTTGTAAACCACATAGACGATTACACACAGGCACAAACATTTATTTGTATCGCAACCAGACACTATGTTAATGGACCAAAATAACCTTTATTTTATTCATTTATTTAATTTGTTTAGGTAACAGCAGGGCCAGCGCGTCCATAGAGGTGACCTAGGCGGCAGAGTGGTCAGGTTCGCCCCACAATAGTATCCAGCTGTAGGCACACACAATCCAGCACACACGATCTAGGCAAACCATATATGTTTAGGACGGATGTTAATGTTAATAACGTCTTCTCGAACATTGTCATCAATTAAAAATAAATATATATATATATATATATATATATATATATATATATATATATATATATATATTGTTAATAAATATTGTACACAATAAACAATAGTGTTTACAGTTTCACAAATATTGCGATTGAGACGGGCGAATGGCATTGTTTCCGATCGCCATTTAATATAACAGACTGAACAGTTTTCTATCAGTCATCATAGATGTCAGTCTTTATTTATGACAGAGTCTTTATGACAGAGTCACTATAGCAGATACTCATCTGCTGGCCTTGCTAAACCATCTAAATTGGACAGGTTTAATTTATAAAATTAATTTATTTATAATAAAGGAAAAAATAGCAAAAAGTTAATATGTATAGGCAATAATACATCTTTATTCATTCATTCATTTTCTTTTCGGCTTAGTCCCTTTATTAATCCGGGGTCGCCAAAGCAGAACGAACCGCCAACTTATCCGGCATTTGTTTTACACAGCGGATGCCCTTCCAGCCACAACCCATCTCTGGGAAACACATCCATACATTCTCATTCACACACACACACACTATGGCCAATTTAGCTTACCCAATTCACCTGTACCGCATGTCTTTGGACTGTGGGGGAAACCGGAGCACCCGGCGGAAACCCACGCAACCACGGGGAGAACATGCAAACTCCACACAGAAATGCCAACTGGCCCAGCCGGGGATCGAACCAACGACCTTCTTGCTGTGAGGCGAACGTGCTACCCACCAGGCCACCGTGCCGCCTAATACATCTTTATATGTAATTAAAAAAATGTAACATTTAATAAATGTATAACACTAGATTTTACTCTATTGAATAGTGTTGTTTTTTGCTTAATTTTCAATTTTTTTTATTATGATTTCCAGCATTAAATACTATAATTTATAGTAAGTAATATCTTGTTTTTAAACCATAAAGTACTGTTAGTTAGTGGTAATTATAGTTGCAACAAAATTAGCAATACAAACAAATGAACTGTTAATAATCAATTAAAAAATAAGATATATACATATATTTCTAACAGTTGCTACAGTTTAGTAAAAGATAGTAGTTTAAATCAGTTTATAACTATATTAATTTTATATTATTCACTCTAGTAATTTACTGGGACACATTATTGTTTGTTTTTTATATTTTACAACAAAACGATTTTACCCAAGTACGAATTAGTTAGTCCTGATTTAGTTTATTACATTTAATCCTACAATTAGACGGTGTGTTGTTTTTTGTGTTTGTGGATACGTGAATCAAGTCATACGTGTTTAACCAATTATTTTTATTCACATAATTTGAGTTCAGAAACTGCAGAGATGATAAAATGATCGTTACGATATAATAATGAAATAATGACAGTCTAATGAATGCAGTCGTAGCACTGGCGGTTTCGATCGCCATATTTGTGAAATACAGTAGGTGGCGATAATGCTCCTATGGAGTTACTTAGTTACCATATGTTTTGCCTAGATTGTGTGTGCCTGAAACGTGGCACACACAATCTAGTGGCACACACAATCCCGCCATAGCACACCCTTTTTGCTTTCCTCTGCGACAAACATCATATCATCTCAGCGCCCCCCTCTCTTCGTTTTCGTCCTTTACAAAACCCCGCATCATCTCAACACCCTGCTTCACCACCAACTTTGAAGGCGACATAACTTTCGGTTTGAGGGGGCATTCTCGTCGTTTGCCTTGAGGCCCTGGTTAACAGGGACATTGCTCAAAAATAAAACACTTCTGTAGATGCACCAGAATTAACCAAAGGCATTTTATTCATTTTTTTTATCAAAAGGTTATTATTAATTATATCATGTAATTGTTATTAATAAATGGGTCTATATAAAGAGCTCATTTGCAAAAATATAACCACTGTATTTTGAATTGTTTTCTGCAATTGTTTTCTTCGCTACTGAACGTTAGTTTAAATCATGTTTGTTTTCTGCAGTTGTATACTCTTCAATACACAAAATGTATTAAATGTAACCATTATTGTTGCAACATTCATTCATTCATTTTATTTTTGGCTTTATTAATCAGGGGTCGCCACAGCGGAATGAACCGCCAACTAATCCAGCATAATAAAGGGACTATAAGCCGAAAAGAAAATGAATGAATAATTGTTTTACACAGCAGATGTCCTTCCAGCTGCAACCCAGCACTGGGAAACAGGCAGCAATACACACTAATTCAAACACATACACTGCAGACAACTTTAGCTTACCCGATTTACCAATACCACATGTCTTTGGACTTGTGGGGGAAACCGGAGAGCCCGGAGGAAACCCACACCAACACAGGGAGAACATGCAAACTCCATGTACAATTTACATCGGACTACACAACATATACGCTTATAATTAGCCTATTATTTACTTTCATCATTTCATTTTTTATTTACTTTTCATTAACTTTCATGTATGTGACTTTATCTGTCAGCCAAACGTCGCATGTTTGTAATGTTTGTGTTGAGCGAGATGAACGTGAGTGAATGACTGATTTGGGTGAACTGTGCCTTTAAGGATTCTGTATCAGCCGCTCTTTAAAAAAGCAGACTAGCAGAACATGTTAGTGGGCGTGTCTTATGTTATTATCGCCGTCCAGTTCAGTTACTGAGGTAAAACTAAGTGTGGAACAGCTGAATCCAGAAATACTGTCAAACAGACTTCACCCGCGGTTTTCGGCGTTATGGACGACAAAGACGAAGATATAGGTGGGTACTATATTTCACATTGCAGCTAACTCTTGTCTTTTGCTACTTTTAAAAGTTAACTGGTGTGAATGCTGCTTTATTATTGCTCCCAGTTAAGACACAAAATAGTTCAGCTCTCAAACCGTAATTTGTTTATTAAAATGCCAATGAAAGTTTACTGCAATTTAGGCTATGGTAAACACTGTAACGTGTGTTGAACCATATAAGTATATATTGTAAAGTGTATTATAGTATTGACAACACTTTATCAATGAATGCTTAGATAGTGAACTGATGAACTGTAATACTAGTTACTAAATCAGTTGGCATAATCTTAATTATACCTTTTATTAATTTGTTTTAATAAAATAACTAAAAAACTAAATATGCTAACATGATAACTTATTATAACTGGTAAATGAATTAATAAATAACATTTATTATTTAACATTATCATTTATATCGTCTATGCAAAAATGTCACAAACAAAAAATCAATCATGTTTGTTTTTAGAGAGACATCTTTTAACCTTTTGATTATCATTATTTCTTTTGGGTTTTGCAGTTTAATTCACAGAATTTCTACAAAGTATGTTGTATGCTGCAAACTTGCAGACTTTTTTGGTCACATACATAACGCATGTTTATTTTCCTCAATTAAAATATAAAAAATGTTTACAGATCAATAATTTTCTAATCCAATAACCATGTGGTTAGTAGCTTTGGAAAATATAAACAGAAATTTGAGAATAATGTTAACATATACTTTTTATGTGAATTTATATTTAGAGTTTTTACTGCAAACATCACATCCATAACGCTGGAATTGCTCATATATATTTTTTTACATATGTGAAATGAAACATTTCAGCATAAATAAAAGCTCTAATATTGTAATTACATTTAACTTTATATATATATATATATATATATATATATATATATATATA
>CAIGQQ010034696.1:455171-483983 GCA_903798035.1 Danio albolineatus
TGTGTGTGTGTGTGTGTGTGTGTGTGTGTGTGTGTGTGTGTGTGTGTGTGTGCGTGTGTGCGCTTATGGTTTTAGAAATCAGATTTTTAATCACAGCAAATGAAACTCCACCAAAAATGACAATATTTTCATTTTAAACATTGAAGAAATGTTACAATTATTTATTAAATAAATTATTAACTTTTTTCTATAATCCACAGTGAAAAATTACTTGTTTCCTATTTTTCTGTTGAATAAAACCAGCTGCAGTTCAAATACAGAAGTGTATTTTTTTATAGATTTAAATTGTTTTATTATTATAATAAAATGTATTTTTCATTTGAAATTACTGTAAAGTCACTATTATACTAACTGTAAGTTAAAAATGATTCTATAAATGAGTCTTTATTTCAATAACAAGCACAGATTTTCTGGAGTTTTTATAATTTGCAAGGGTATCTTCTCACTTTATCTCACATAAATAGCATTTTTCAGTAATTCCATTAAAGCACTGAGGACAGGACCTGTTTTCTGATAACTGCTGTATAATAGTGCCTTTGTTATCTCGACGTTAACTTCTTTCTGAACTTCGTTTACGACACCAAAGTGCTTTCATGTAGCAAGAGTAAAAAATGCAGCCTGAGGACAAATAAACAGCCTGGAACTTAAATGTTATCTTAAAAGCGAGTGTATCCTGTTTACTAAATAGAGCGCATGTCTGTCAGCTTAAGCGCAATTAATCACACTGCAGATTCTTAAAGGCACCACGACCAATTCAAATTATCAAGACCGAAGCGATTGTTTACGTGTATTACTTGTTATCAGTGTAATTTATTTTTGCGTAGCTATTATTAGGCACCAGACTATGTTATAAAGACAGGGATCTGAGGGTGTTTTCCTGGTTGCAGGTCTGGAAGTATCAAGTTTGGCAATTGGGAAAAAGACATTGTGGCTTTGTTTCTTAACACATTTAATTTGCATCAACCCACTGCCTTGTGGTTTGTTGTATAAAATAAGCAGTTGTCTTTTTCACCATGATCATGTTCACAAATAAGCACTGTGTATGAGTTTGGAGTAAAATAAAATCACCTTAGAGGGCATTTATAATGACCTAAAATCATCTTTTGTAAGCTGTTTGGACATAACTATGGGTAGGTATTGTAGCACCTTGACTCACTCAGGAAGGCAAAGAGAATCACAGGTTTTATCAAAACACGTACTGTAGATGTACTGTAGACACTCATTAGGAAGGACATCAAGAATACAGGAGACACAGGAACAACATAGGGTGATGACAAAGCACAAACGAGAGAAAACCGAACCATGACTAAACCAAACTAAGGGATATAAATGCACAGGAACATAATGACACTGATGAGACACAGGGGATAAACACAGATGAGCATTAACTAATGGCGGGAAATAGAGCAAAGGAGCACATGGGGAAGGTCACATGACGAAAATAAACATCCATGGAAGACAGGACCTAACAGGTATAGTGTGTCCACAGTCATGCCGTGGTGATGTGTGATAAGTCTCTTTCTTTAATTTCCTGATGTTAAAATAGGATCAAAATCCCTCCCATTTTGAGGCTGTAGGAGTGCGGTTTCCCCGCCCACCGAATTGATTGACAGCAGCGTATTAACATGTCTCCGTAATAACGTGTATAATTATAACAACAACACAGGACGTGCGCAAAACAGATGGGATTAAAAGATCTGTTCAGATCTCTGTGATCATCAAATGTGATCAAGAATGAGTTTTACAAGTTTAAAACATTTTTAAAACAGTGCATGTTAATGAATTACAGCGATTTTACCATCCTAATACCTCAGTAGCATGTCAGTACAATTATAAAATAAGACGCTTCAATCCCGGTTTGTGGATGTTATATAACGAATATCCATACAGCAGTGGTTATTAACGTGTATCCTGTCACATTTGCCATGCAAAAAGAGTGCAAAGTCAAACGCGTGCGCTGTGCGTGTCTGTGTGTATGTGAACTTTGTAACGTCATCGTGTGTGACTCATTATTGCAGAAAGGCTTGAATTAACTTCACAACAAATACGTCAAATAATAACGTTCTTACAGTAGTATTTCTCACAGACGTAACGTGAGATCTGCTTCCATCATGTCTGTCACTGTGCTGTTTATCCGACGCTGCTGAGGTGGCGATTGAGACTCACTCTGACAGGCACGTTGGAACGGTGAGTGGGGAGAACCAGCATTGAAGGCACAGGCCACAAAAACAGCAACAATGTGCTCAAAGCAGAAAATTCCAATATTCGGAAAGGTTTAATAAATAATCTGATGGGTGAATGGACCTGAAACTTTACAGACATATTCTGGAGACACAAAAGACTTATCTTACATCTTGAAAAGGGTAAACTAGGTGCCCTTCAAGTAAAAAGAGAAAGTTGTGGCCAAATTCAGACTCAACAGCACCCCATAATGATTGAAAACATAAATTAAGTGTTAAGAGTTTTGACTTCAAATTGACCACTTCAAAACTGGGGCTCTATTTTAACAATCTAGGCGCAAAGACTAAAGCGAATGGCGCAAAAGCATTAAGGTATGTCCAAATCCACTTTTGCTATTTTAAGGACAGAAAAATATGGTCTAACAGGGTTGTGCTTCTTCTCTAATGAGTTATGGGTGTGTTTTCAGCATAACGTGCATTAAACCAATCAGAGTCTTATCTCACATTCTCTTTAAGAGTCAGTTGCGTCGCACAGGGGCACATTTGCTATTTACATGGCAGACTTTGTAAGTGTAAAAACTGAACGGTTCGCTAGCAAGAAAACAGTTAAACAGACCCCTTGGCCTTTTTACTTTCTCTTTTTATTCTTTACTCCTTTACTTTTGTGAATAAGGAAACAGTATTGTACGCACTCCACTGAAGACATCCAATAGCCTACATATTTAATTTCGTTTGTTAAGCACGGAGATTTGTTTCTAAACTATTTCTAAATTCAGTTCTAATTTCCAGCAAATTAATAAATGAACAACAATAATGAAGTGTGGTCAAAAAGTTATATCCAAACACACGTCCTGTTCTTATGCCCCATATTGATATGCAGACGTCTCCAAAAGCCGACACGTAGACAAATCTAAACTTGTTTTTATTAAAACAAATTTAAATATGCATTCAATAAATAATAATAAAAATAATAATAACATTATAAAAATGCAAACTGTCATGAATAAACTGAAAAATGTCCCTCCCCAGGTGGTGAAGGCGGAGGCAGTGGTTTTTATATTTATGTTGACAATAATTTTTGTAACATTTTAATCCTTTAATTTATTGTCATACGTAAAGATATTTGTGTATTGCATCCTGTGTGTATTAAGCAATGTGTAAGCGTTTGTCGCATAACCAACACGCTCTGCGCTGGACATGAGACCAGCTTTTAGTTGGTCAATGGTGCGGTCTATTTCAGTCCCTCAAAATAGCAAAGCACCAACAACGCGCCTAAACACACCTCCTTTTCAGACCAGAACACCCATGAGTCCACAAAGTGGTGCAAATGGATTTGCCAATTTAACAAAACGTGAAAATTTCTGTTGCGTTGATCTGAAATTAGCAACAAATAGCGCCATACTCGTACTGCGCGATATTGCGCCGGGTGTATGATAGGGCCCTCTGTGGTAAAAAGTAAATGACAGAAAACATAAAGCTTAGTTTGGGAAACTGCTATTGAGCTATCAAATATAGTACAGGGTGCATTTCACAGAAAATACTTCAGTCTTTTTCTAAATCCGAGGTAAATTATCCATTATTGCTCTCATAGTGGCTATTAAAGTTATTCAGAATGATATTCAAGCTAAAAACGTCATTATTTCAACCTATTGTTTTACATTCTCAATATATAAGCACATATAAGCATGGAAATTCCAAGAACGTCTAAAATTACATATCTGGTTTAAAGCGTGCACCCTGTATGTCCTCTTTAAAACATGCTGCATAGACAGCAGAATATAAACACATTTCTTAGCAATCAGTATTTGGCAGCTGTTCATTTAATCATTAAGGTGCTTTCCCTCAGTGCTTTGAGTTAAATATACTTCACACAAACATCTTGTTACGTACACGAACAATGCCGCTAACAAGTGGATATAAATATCAGCTGGAGCGAGTTTCCTTCAGCAGAGATCATGCTTTAGATTTAGCATGAAGAATGGGCAAAATGAGGCCTGTGTGCCAGACAAACAATGCCCTCAAAATAAAGCAGTGAATGATGGGAGGAGCAGCTCGTCTGTGATACAATTCAAGTGCAATTTATTAACGCACATTCATCAAAATTTATGACCTCCCAAAATTCTCTCAGAACCAAGACCCCTTCTCCTCTCCTCCCCACCACACGAAAACCTCAAAATATTATGCAATTCTGAGGTGCCTCACACAGGTGAGTAGGCTTGACACACCACCTGTAAAAAATAGACACTTACGCCCCTTTCCCTCACGTGCACCAGGCACTTTCTAACAATCACTCCATGTCAAAACATTGTGCGTCTACGAAGTGTGCTTCACACAGGTGAGTGGGCTTGACAAACCACCCGTAGAAACCCTCTTCTCTGTATAAATATAAAAAAACACTCCCTCATCCCTACTTTAGCACTTAATTCTCTGAGCGCTAACAGTATTATTAGAAATCCTTGTGTATTGCTTCATTTTATTGAATCACTGAATGCCTCCTCAATTGTAAATCGCTTTGGACTAAAGTCTTTCGGCTTAGTCCCTTTATTAATCTGGAGTCGCCACACTGGAAAGAACCGCCAATTTATCCAATATATGTTTCACACAGCAGATGCCATTCCAGCTGCAACCCATCTCTGGGAAACATTCATACCGTCTCATACATTATGGACAATTTTAGCATACCCAATTCGCTTATAGCGCATGTCTTTCGACTTGTGGGGGGAAACCGAAGCACCCAGAGGAAACCCACGTAAACATGGGGAGAACATGCAAACTCCACACAGAAATTAACCTAATTAAGCCTTTAAATTCATTCATTCATTCATTTTCTTTTCGGCTTAGTCCCTTTATTAATCCAGGGTCGCCACAGCGGATTGAACCGCCAACTTATCCAGCATTTGTTTTACGCAGCGGATGCCCTTCCAGCCACAACCCATCTCTGGGAAATAAGCCTTTAAATGTCACTTTAAAAAATATCTAGTAAAATAATGTGCTGTCATCATGGCAAAGATAAAATAAATCAGTTATTAGAAATGAGTTATTAAAACTGTTATGTTTAGAAATGAAAAAATCTTCTTTCTCTTAATCACAAACTTGAATAATCCTGACTTTAACTGAGTGTTGTCTGGCACAGTGGTTCTTAAGCTTTTTTCTCCAAGTACCACCTTAGAAAAAATTTGCCCCTCCAAGTACCACCATAATAACTGGTGTTGAAGCATAGTAGGCCGAATGAAGCAGCTACAGCACTGCACAGTTCAAAAACAAGGCAGATTAATTCTTCTAATTAAGAATATTTATTATTGTCAGCCCCTAAAATAAAAGGTTTAGCCTATTCAAATCAATTTACTGATCACATCGGTGTTATCGTACGCGTCAAAGGGTTCAAAGTGTGTTCATTTTTTTACTTTAATTATTCAGCGATTCCTCCGCGTACCACAAGAAGGAAGCTTGTGTACCACTTGTGGTACGTTTACCACAGTTTGAGAACCACTGGTCTAGCATAGTAACAAGTATTTTCTGTTTACACGTTTTACATTTTTGAACTATTCCCAACAGTGTTTTGAAAATGTTCCTGGATTCCTGATAACGTTCTTGGATCAACATGGATGAACTATATGGAAAAATTTAGACACAGATTTGAAGGCGGTGGCTTTTTGAAAGTATTATTGTTCTAGGATTAACTGAGGATGTTGAGAGGAACATGTTGGTCTTGGATATAGGTCATAAATGTGATGATGTGTTTCTGCAGACACTCTTGACCCCACTCTTCCTGAGGAGGGTCCGACTGCTCCGCCTCCTGGATGGCTAGACAGGGTTTCAGGCTACGAGGAAAGCACAGGCGGAGGTGAAAGAGCAAATGCACAACTGTATAAAAGATGAAAAAGTTTCTGATCAGCATTTATATACTGTAATGCCATTAATAGTAAACAGTTATGATGCTATTATTATAATACACATATAATTGTACATTTGACTATTTATAATTTCATAATGCATTTTTATTTTTATTACGAAACAAAATCATTCATTTTCTTTTCGGCTTAGTCCCTTTATTAATCAGCGGTCAACACAGCGGAATGAACTGCCAACTTATACAGCATATGTTTTATGCAGCGGATGCCTTTCTAGCAACAACCCAACACTGGGAAACACCCATACACTCTTGCATTTACACCCACATGTTTACTACGGCCAATTTAGCTTATTCAATTCACCTAAACCACATGTCTTTGGACTGTGGGGTAAACCACACAGAAATGTCAACTGGCTCAGCTTGGGGTCGAACCAGCAGATTTCTTGTTGTGAGTGCTACTCACTGCGCCACCATGTCACCCTAAGAAACTAATTATGTTTTATTATTGTAAATGTTTTAATGCATTAGCATACATTAAAGAAGCTAAATATTAAGTTGTTTTTATTACTAGTTAGTTAACACTATAATAAACACAAAAGGATTGTTACTAAGATACTGTTATATATTGTTTTACAGTATAGAAACAATGCATTGACGCACTATAACAATAACAGTAACTTGTATTAGCAATGTATTATGTTATTATTAGTATTATTATAATTATACAATATTATACACATAAAGGAATCATATATATATATATATATATATATATATATATATATATATATATATACACACTGTAAAGACCATTTCAATGTGGTCATGTCATTGGCCCATGAACATTTCCTGCTTGTTATCAGACTATTTCATAACTGTAACAAGAGAAATAACTGTAATCAATATGTGGCTCTTTTTGAATTCTTGGAAGCTTTAAAAATTAAATACGTATAACAGGAAGTATGTTGGGACCGTTGTTTTTGTTTACATCCTACTATATATATATATAAATACACACACACACACACACACACATACATATGATACATTCTTATATACTTGAAGGCACTATAGCAACAATATTTTATTTCTATTATTAGTATTATTACGATACTATTATTATATTAATATTATATTATTACTTTATTATTTTAAATATGCTGATTGTATGCAGCTGGAAGGGCATCCACTGCGTTAAAAAAAATGCTGGATAAGTTGGCGGTTCATTCCGCTGTGGCGACCCCGGATTAATAAAGGGACTAAGCCAAAAAGAAAATGAATGAATGAATAAATGCTGATTGTATAATGATTGTTTTGATTGTGGGCCTGTTTGCAGACTGTCCTCCTCCACCAGACTTTGTCCCTAAACCCGAAAATGACAAGAACGCCTCAGTTCCAAATGTCATGTAGGTACACTTTATCTTTTTTTTTTTTTAATAAATAAATTTTAAAAAATTATGTATACAGAAAGTTACACTGTAAAAAGTGATAATCTGAAACTGTTACTTCCTAGTCTAACTGATGTAACATTTGTTTTATTGACATCCACGGTTGCATTTTGTTTTACTCACAACTTGTGATTTTAAACACTATTTTCACTTAAATACCACTTCATTTAGTGTACAAATACAATATATTTAACATTGGATAAGGAACAAATGTTATTATATTGCATACTGAACAGTGAGTATTGATTGATTGATTTTTTCATCAGGGTGCCCAGTGTCTCAGAGGATACTGCGAGAGATGCTCTTCTCCAGTTTGTCGGTAAAAAATGGACGTACAGCAGCAAACCTGCCAAAAATCTGATCTTCAAAGAGCTGAAGCCTTTTACTGTTTACCGTGTAAATCTCTCCACAGTGTCCTCCAACTACAACCTGGACAGATTCATAAATAACATATTAAGCAGCTACATTGAGAACAATCTAAGTAATTTCTCCTGTAACTTTTCAGTACCGCTTGGAAACATTTACAGAGTCCAGATCGAGTGCGTGGGAATCAGAGCCGCACACAGGTATCAGATGACACCAGCATACATTTATACTGTGACAGAGATGTTCAACCCAGGCTCATTCTGAGAACATACCCCTATATACATTTATGGAGAATACCGACCGATGACCCCACCCACCCCCTTCCCTAAACCCAACATACAGTGTTTTCAAGAGCAATCCAGAAAAAGAAAAGCCCTCATGCCGACCTGATTTTTACCATGTTTTCAGATCTTACCACATTCTCACGCTGTAATTTACTTGTTTATTTTATTTTTTGGCTTTTGATTTTGTCTAATCTGCTTTCTGGAACCGTTCTTCACCGTACTTGAACCCCGTTGTCGCGATCAACTCCACTCTGCGTCTCAAGTCCACTGACGTATGAAACACAGTGGAAAAGCCGTCTATTCAGAGTTAATCGGTCAGCTAATAAGCGTTAAAAGGAACAGCGTCATACCGCCCCTTAGCCTTCGTTTTAAAGATAAAATGCAGCCATATGTACTTCTGGCTACATAATTCACGATCTCCAGAAATGTATACAGGGCTACATTTTCAGAATGAGCCTATGTTGGAGATGTTTGCAGAAGCAATATCTCTTTTGAGCAGCATTATGCTAATATTTTAAACTGTGACATAGCCATTTGAGGAATTAATATCTGCCTTTAAATGCCACTATACTAATATTTCAAACTGGGTTGTAGCCATTCATGATGGTAATATCTGATAGCAATATCTGTAAGTTGAAGTAGATGTTTGTGGAAGCAATATCCATTTTAAGCACCATTATTGATATTTCAAACTGTTGCATATTTGTTTAGTAAAAATAACATCTGTGTTTTTGTAGCGTTATAGTTATATTGCAAACTGTGACAGTCATTGACAGAATATCTGCCTTTTATAGCAATTATACTAATATTTTAAACTGAGATATAGCTATTCATGGCAGTAATATCTGCCTTTCTGCAGCATTATGCTAATATTTCAAATTCTGAATTACACATTAAACAATAACTATGTTTTAGCACCATTATGATAATATTTCAAATTTGGACGTAGCTATTTGTGCTAGTAATATCTGCCTTTTTGCAACATTATTGTAGCATTTCAAATTGTGACAGTCATTTGTGAAGAAAAAAAATCTGACTAATTATGCTTTGAATAATGACAAATGTTTGAGAAAATAACAATAGCAGTTTCTAGTTTTGAGCAGCATTATGATTTAAGCAGCTGTATGGCAATATTTCAAGTATGACAGGCATTAGCAGAAATAATATCAGTTTTTATGTTGCATAATGCTAAAGTTATGATATACAGTCAAGCCCAAAATTATTCATAGCTCTGGCAAATTATATCTTAACTTAAAGTTTTTTTTCAAATTTAAATAAAAGTTGAGAACTTTTTTTTTCCACAGTGATGCCTCTTGTACATTGTCTGAGAGGAGCATGTGATATTGATCACGGCTGGTCTCTCATCTGCAATCATTAGTAAGCCAATCAGATCATTCCAAACTCACTATAAATAGCTCGCCTAGCATTACTCCCTCATCTTTGTTTTTTGAAGAATACCCCCTTCCACCCCATCTCCATCTTTCCTCCTTTGCTCATTGAGCAGGCAGGAGCCCTGGGCTCAATTATCTCAGGGTTCTCTTCCGGGACAGCATGCCAAACCTGCTATTATTATCAAGCAGTATCCTGAGGTATATCCACTCAAAAAACAAAACAAAAAAAAATACTTGCTGGTTACTTGCTGGTTGAATAGAAGTAACTTTATGTAATTTAACTTTTAACAGTAGCTTAATGAATTTGCCAGGGCTATGAATAATTTTGGGCTTGACTGTAGATGTTTACTAAAGTAATATCTGGATATGTGGTTTGTGAGCCTAAATCATTTTGTACAAACAGATACATGACATGACAAAGCTTAATTAATGAAAAAAAACCCTCTTCAACCATCTCAGGTCAGTATGTGGACGGGCCTCAGAATGGAGCGAGTCCGTTACCATGGCACATCCAGGTCTCTTACCCACCCAAATTCACTGACGCCATTCAGAAAGTCAGAGTCCCACACTCTTCATTCGTGAAGGTATCTACAGTATATTTACACACTTATTACAACTTACTAACCAAAACCAGCTCAAAAAAGATCCCATGAAATTGAAATTACGTTTTTTAGATGTTAGTATCAGAATTATTCGTTTTTAAGACATCTATAAGCTAGTGTGCTACAAAATAGTGACAAAATTTGTTTAGAAGATAGAAATGGCCTAAATGAATTAATGGTTTTATTCACGTCATCCCATACTAGTTTCTCATCACATCATAGCCAATCAAATGCTCTGTGTATCTGACATGCCCCGCCCCCTTCAAGTTGTTTCTCAATTGTTTTTGATTTGATGCACTTGAGTTCGACCAGTGGCAGACCGGAGATAAAACAAATGGGAGGAGCTACACTATGTCCCACCACTCTTCGTTTTTCGGTTGAGATTACGTCAAGCATCCAATAAAAATACAAAGTTCACAGCACTTCACGGGACCTTATCATATCAGACCTAGTGCTCTTAAAGTTGCACAAAGCCAATTTTGCCAAACAATGTTGATTTTTGAAAGCATTAAAAAACAAGACCCCGCCCCGCTTTAATATCTAGACACACCTCTTACTGTTGATTGGTTGCTAGTGTTTTTGGGATTTGGCCTAAAAATCGTTTTATAAAATATTACCTAACACCTTAGCACCTAACACCATTATTCAGACTTTTATTCGATTTTTGACTAGGGTTGTCACGATACTGGAATTCGGTACCAATCGGTACTGAAATTTTTTAAACGTCCATTTTCCGCAAACATTTGAACACTCAACAGAAATGACTGTAATTGACCGTGAAGGTCTTCAGTTCACCGAACTCTTCCCTCCCAGGGACACTGGAGCGTTTTACAGCCGCGTGGATCAGCTGGTTTGTCTATAAGCTGACATACGAGCGATCCACTGATGAATTGCGGCTAGTATCAGTATTGTTCGTTTTTAAGACATCTATAAGCAAGTGTGCTCCAAAACAGTGACAAAATGAGTGTTCAGAAGAACTAAAACTGATCTAAAGATTGTCACTTCCACCTAAATGGATCAACTGTTTTATTCTAGTCAACCCATACTAGTTTCTCATCACATCATACCCAAATTAAATGCTCTCTAGCATTTGACATGCCCCGCCCCCATCAAGACGTTTCTCATTTACTTTTGATTTGATGCACTTGAGCTCGACCACTCCGACTGGTAATAAAACAAAACGCTATTGGCAGTTTTTTTTTAATTGGGAGGAGCTACATTATGTCCCACCCCCTCTTCATGTTTCAGTTGAGATTACATCAAGCATCCAATAAAATACACAGTTCACAGCACTTCACGGGACCTTATCAGACCTAGTGCTCTTAAAGTTGCACAAAGCCAATTTTGTCAAACAATGCTGATTTTTGAAAGCAATAAAAAACAAGACCCCGCCCCTCTTTAATATCTAGACACACCTCTTACTGTTGATTGGTTGCTAGTGTTTTTGGGATTTGGCCTAAAAATCGTTTTATAAAATATTACTTAACTTATACCACCTAACACCATTAGTTAGAAATTTATTTTCATTTTTGATGTCACTAGGGTTGTCACGATACTGGAATTAGGTACCAATCGCTACTAAAATTTTTAAAACGTCCATTTTCCTCAAACATTTTAGGACTCAACAGAAATGACTGTAATTGACCGTGAAGGTCTTCAGTTCACCGAACTCTCCCCTTCCAGGGACACTGGAGCGTTTTACAGCTGGTTTGTCTATTAGCTGACATAGGAGTGATCTGCTGATGAATTGTGGCTTTAAAATGCTCCAGTGTCCCTGTATCTGTGGTTACACTCAGTAAACAACAGTGAGTTCGGTGAACTGATGACCTTCACAGAGCAGTATTGTTTATTTTACTCAAATGTTAATGGAAAATGGAAGTTTTTGAAATTTCAGTATCGATTGGTATCAAATTCTAGTATCGTGACAACCCTACCTGTCACAAAATTGCATTATTGCATTGTCATTGCAGCCCTGCTACTCCTGTCATGGTAACGGCAAAGTGAGGTGTACACACTGCCGCGGACGAGGATTGGTACGCAAACGTTTATTTATCAAATCATTTCTGACAGCATTTTATTCTACTGACTGTTTTCTCCTAATCCAATTCAGACTCGCTGTATGTTTTGTCACGGATCTGGTCACGGTCGCAACCGAAGGTGCACAAACTGCCACGGACGAGGTAGAAAAAGGTGATTTGAGGGATTAATCCAATCTCGAATGTGTTTTACATCCTTGTGTGACATAATAATGAGAAAAACTTTGATTTTTCAGGTGTTTGTCTTGTCATGGAAAGGGTTGCAAAGACTGCCTCACATGTAATGGACAAAGAAAGCTTATGCATTTCATACAACTCACTGTCACCTGGTAAATCTGCCAGTAAATGTCTTTTTTTAATGATTTTCGAAAGTGTGAAGTGAGCCGTGAGTGTGAAATGCTATGCACTGTCTGCGGTAGACGTATCAGTTTCAGTTCTTGTTTTGTTTTTTGCCTGTTAATTCATGTGTTTATCATTGAGTAACATCACAATTGTTCACAGGAAGAATCAGGTGTTTGAATTTATACCCGACCGAGTGCCTGAATTTCCACTGAAGAAGTTTGAGAAGGTTTCTGGAGAAGCGTTCTTCGTTGATGAAAACCTCCTGGTATAAACTGATTCAGTCATTCGTTCATATTTCAGAGTCAAATATTTAGTTAACCCTCATATTCTCAGTTCCCAAAACTCCTCAAATACTACTATGTGGTAAATAACCATAGTTTTACTATAAATTATACTAATAAAAACTGTCTAGTAGTTAAACGGTAGCCACAAATAATAGTTTTGCTCGTCGTTTCAATGGTGTTTGTTGTAAAATGGGTTTATACAAATGGTATGCTGATCAATGTGCACGTTTATGGTAATAAATATTTCTCAACTGAATTTACAGACAAAAGATTATTACTGGTAAGATTCAATGTACTGTTTTCATTTTCTAAGGTGAAACTATCTTACCTCGTGTCACTGTGGCGGTAAAAAAAAATGATGCTTTATAACATTGTATCCAGTGTTGCCAACTATTTCCAATGAAAAGTAGCTAAAGTCTGCCCTAAAAGTAGCTAAATGATGGCAGATGACGTCACACACTAATTTGCATATCAGTGACGTCATCACGCAGTATCTGACAAGCGTAAGCCCATCATGTCTCTGAGGTGTCATGTATTATATTATGTTAAAGCATTGCATCCAGGCACACAATTAGGTTCTTATTAACATATTACTTTGCATGAGGACGTCATTGTGTAATCGCAGATCCAAACTACATCTTTATGTGGTATACAAAACAATTAATGTTTTCTCTAGCTGACTGGCCATCTCAGCAAAAACATTATTTGAAATATGTCCATTTAGAGGGCGCCACATTTAGCACGTTCGCCTCACAGCAAGAAGGTCGCTGGTTCGATCCCCGGCTGGGCCAGTTGGCATTTCTGTGTGGAGTTTGCATGTTCTCCCCGTGGTTGCGTGGGTTTCCTCCGGGTGCTCCGGTTTCCCCCACAGTCCAAAGACATGCGGTACAGGTGAATTGGGTAAGCTAAATTGTCCATAGTGTATGTGTGTGAATGTGTATGTATGGATGTGTTTCCCAGAGATGGGTTGTGGCTGGAAGGGCATCCGCTGCGTAAAACAAATGCCGGATAAGTTGGCGGTTCATTCCGCTGTGGCGACCCCGGATTAATAAAGGGACTAAGCCGAAAAGAAAATGAATGAATGAATGAATGTCCATTTAGATTTGTATGAAAATCTAGTTGACTATTTGTAAAATACAAACACTTTTTGATAATATTTTTTTATTTTGAAGAATCACATTAACACATTTGTGAAAGTGACAACAATTGTAGCACTATTGGAATTTATTGCTACCTAAATTACCAACAATTATACATGTTAACAAATATCAGTAAATCAAGTTATGAAAAACAATCCTGAGCTAGCAATGGGCAATATACACACAAACTTTTTCAGCCAGGCAGCCCGACGGCTTCCGGTGACCTGTCTTTCCCTTACAAAATTGTCACGTTTAAGATCTGATTTCTTTAAAAATCAGTGATCTTCACTGCCTGTTAGATATATGATATGAAGTGGGTCCCAGATCGGACAAGAAGCACTGCATTAAATTTCATTCCCCCGCCATGTCTTTAAGATATGACAGTTTATTTTGTTTTCAATGGAATTTCTGCACCAGCCTGTTGCTTCTGATGGTGCTGGCAGTTACAATGGTATTTCATCTCGTATTACACTTGAACAACTTCATGAATACTGAGGTCTATTTAACTGAATGTATTGTAATTACATTACAACATCCATGCTGTAAAAACAACCTTGTGAAATTGAAAATAGTCACATTAATCTTTCACCGGAAGTTTATTGTTGGCTTTAAAACTCTAACTGTGCATAGAGCCCATTTACTCTACTGAGTGAAGCCTGCAGCCGCTGCTGTTTTGAGTCATATTTTAAAAAGTGCTAAAAGTAGCCAAATGAATGTTAAAAATTGCTAAACTTGTTGCTT
Source organism: Danio albolineatus (assembly GCA_903798035.1). Classification (NCBI taxonomy): domain Eukaryota; kingdom Metazoa; phylum Chordata; class Actinopteri; order Cypriniformes; family Danionidae; genus Danio; species Danio albolineatus. The sequence continues at coordinate 469,838 of CAIGQQ010034696.1, forward strand.
GGTGCTTACCTAGCAAACCTAGCAACACTGATTGTATTTGACGTCAATGTCGTAATAGCGCCCCCGTGGCCGGTGCTGGAACTGCAAGGCAAATACTCTTATTAGTGGTCTCCTGTTTACATTTTAAATCCATTTTAATATGTCAGAAGTATGAAACGAACACATTTTCAGATTAAATAAAATGTAAATTTGGAAATTACGGTTATTATGTGAACATGAGACTCCAAAGTTTCAGAGCTCATAAAATGTCCCAGTGCATTTAATATATGCTTTCTTATAACCTTTCATTTGACAACTCCAAAATATGTCTTAAAATAGGCTGTGTGCACAGATATTTAGGTACTTAAGGAATAATGCATGTTTGCAGGTTTATCCGATACAGGGATTTCCTGACAACGACATTTGCGACGCATCAAAAGGAGCGATTCAGAATCACCTGCTGAAATATTCTGCCGTGAGCCGCATCCTGCAGCAGGTGAGCAGAAACTGGCAAAAACAAGACTAAGTAACTTAAATACTTTGAATAAAGTGTGAGTTTTAGAGTTTGAGAGAACCATATTTGACCACTAGGAGGAGGAAATGTCATGAACAAGTGGCTCACTCAAGGCTATTTGAAAGAGTTTGACATTCCTATGAAACGATTGACATTTACATTAGTCTGGTAAAATAGTAGGTTTTTAGATTATGCTATAATCTCAACTAATACAATCTCTCATGTTCTTACAGCGACAAACCATCCAGCTGATTCCCCTCACTCATGTGTACTACGCTTATAGCGGAAAAGACTACGATTACTTTGTTTTTGGCCGAGAAAACAAGGTTCACACTACCAAATACCCTACTTCCTGCAGTATTTTATAGTAGCTGTTTTCATTTTGTGTGCTGAACATAATCATCTTGCATTTATTCATACCATTTTGGGTTTTTTTTAAACTGTAAATTACATAATGTACCATATATACAAAGTTTATATTGTAATATATTGTGTCACTTGTAAAATGTGTAAATGCTCAGTGACCTTATTTCCATTCTCTCATATAAGTGTGTTTTAATGGAATGCTTTATTATCATTATTTAATGTGATTTATTCATTTTCTTTCAGCTTCATGCCATTATTAATCAGTGGTTGCCACAGCGGAATGAACCGCCAACTTATCCAGCATATGTTTTACACAGCGGACGCCCTTTTAGCTTCAAGCCAGTACTGGAAAACACCCATACACTCTCATTCACACACATGCACTATGGCCATTCATTCATTCAGTTTCTTTTCGGCTTAATCCCTTTATTAATCTGGGGTCGCCACAGCGGAATGAACCGCCAACTTAGCCAGCATTTGTTTTACGCAGCGGATGCCCTTCCAGCTGCAAACCATCTCTGGGGAAGCACTTTGGCCATTTTTAGATTATTTAACTCACCTGTAGACCTTTTTTTAGAACGCAAAATTACCCATTACGTGTATGCGCGAGGAGAATGCTAAGAACTTCCAGTCGGCAGCTGATGCGTGTGAACAGTCACATTTGACAGCTTTGAAATGATGCTTTTAACGTCTTTGAACCAACGCTGTTGTCAATCAGCGCCACCTCCAGGACTGATTATTTAAAAAAGCGATCTAATAGGATGCAAACAGCTGCTGTGAGGCATTAAATATATAACTATTGAAGTTATAATCCACTAAAAACGCTATTAAAACCCATTTTCGGATCGCAAATTACCTGTTGTAAACGCTGTAAGCGGAAGTTCTAAACATTCTACCAGAAGACGCTGCTCGCTATACCGCCGTCCATGCAGCAGCCAAGAAAAAGATCTATACCCCATGTCTTTGAACTGTGGGGGAAACCGGAGCACCCGAAGGAAACCCACACAAACAGGGGGAGAACATGCAAACGCCACATCGAAATGCCAACTGACCTAGATGGGACTTGAACTAGTGACCTTCTTGCTGTGAGGTGACAGTGCTAACCACTGAGCCACCACGTCACCCTGTGATAATCACCGTTCATTCTAATACTGGCACCATGTTGAACCACACTATTCAGGGTTACATTGGGAATCATAACAGAGTATTGAAGGATATAAGTTATTAGCAAAAACTAAAACATAATAAATACAAGAAGTCTGATTAACGAATCGAGTACATATTAGTTTCTATCATAACATCTTTTAAACACAACGCTCGTGTTGTTTATCAGTTTATATACAAACAGGACAATAATGACGTACTGAGAAAGAGATCCGATTTATTAAATTCATAGGGAAGGTCAAGAAGCATAGCCGGCCCTCCCTATAAGCGAACTAAGCGGCTGCTTAGGGCCCCGCCACCACTAGGAGGCCCCGACAACCCACTTGTGGTGCGAGCCGTTTCCTTGCTGAAATCATTTTAATTTGCACTTTACAAATGATCTTCATTGACAGTGATTTACTACTGAAATATTTATACACTTACACTGTAAAGAAAATTTTAAAAATCACTATTTTATCAAAGTTGATATTGTTTTGGTGTGAAGGTCATGTGATCAACAGGAGGCTCGAAGCATCTCATTTCTCATAGGCATTCTGTGTTCTGTTTAATTTTGTCCTGGTTTTACAGACTTGTTTTTTTTTTTCTAAAACACATTTTACTGAAATGCAGAACTAAAGTGTCTTTCACTGACATATTCTGCACACTGGTAATATTTTTCCTAAGACATGTTTATAAAAGTGATGCTGAATTGAATTAATCATAGTTTAATATGAGCTCTGGACCCTGCATCTCAAGGGAACAGGGAAGGAGACTGAAGGAAATAATCAAAGTTTGTGTTTGGGTATAACCCAGTATTTGCTGCTTCCTTTTTTCTTTTGTTTTTTATAATAATATTTTTCATATTTATATTATTTGCTTATTGATTTTTATTACTTATGGAGCAATCTTTGCATTAATGTTAATTGTTTTGTTGTAGTTGTTGTTTTTTATGAGTTATTACTAAGTAATGCACTTCCACTTTTGGCTAATTATAGTTCAGTGTCGGGTTTTTACTTTTGGATCTTAACCTTGAATCTTTTCTAGAATCTTCAATCTTGTTTGCTAAATTAATGGAATATGTTTTAAAAGCTCCAGAAGGACGCAAAGTGGGAATCACTGCTCCCTTTATTAAAGAGTGTTTCATTTTTTATTCTGGAAGCTGCTAGTTGATAAAAACAGTGCTGTTTTAAAATCTCCAAATCATTCAAACAGTTATTAATAGAAGAATTCAGGCTTTACTTTTCACTTTCACTGACTGTATTTAAAAAGCAATATAATTATTGTGGGCTGGTTTGCAATGGCAATACTCCACTATTTAGAGCAAGGTAGGGCCCCAAAATTATTCTGCTTATGGCCCTCAAATGTACAGGGCTGGCCCTGTCTAGAAGTTTGCTGGTTCGAGTCCCGGCTGGACCAGTTGGCATTTCAATGTGGAGTTTGCATGTTCTCCCCGTGTTTGCTCCGGTCTCCCCCACAGTCTAAACCAGGGGTGCCCAAACTTTTTCTTATAAAGGGCCAAAAACCAAACACGTCTGAGGACTGCGGGCCGAGTTAATATACCAAACCGTATTACATTAAATTTGCCAAGGGTAATTTCCTCATTTATTTGCTGATATTTAAAAACAACTCAAAATCGTTGCGCTAAAATATATTAATTAATGATGCAGTATCATTTTTAATGTGTTATAATGAACTTATTAAAGTAAAAACATAAACAATCCTATTTTTAACACAATGGGGTTTAATGCTCACTAGTCGATCTGCTCCTGCCTTTGCTTGGATTTGCCCAATGATGTCTTGTATTTACGTACATTTGAAAAGTCTGATTCCTCTACAACATTAAATTGAAACATTACATTTTATTGTAGCTCCTCAATTAAACAAAGAAAATAAAGCTAACGTTAAATTTGAAATGACGATCTCTGTCAAAGGCATTCGCACCAACCAACTCCCCATCATTCTCCCTCTCTATATAGATGAGATGGTGGGCCAAACCAAAGGTTACCATGGGCCAACTTTGGCCCTCGGGCCCTTCTTTGGGCACCTCTGGTCTAAACACATGCGCTGTAGTTGAAATGAATAAATTAAATTGGCCGAGGTGTATGTGTGTGAATGAGTGTGTATGTATGATTCCCAGTGTGTAAAACATGTGTGTGCTGGATAAGTTGGTGGTTCATTCCACTGTGGCGAACCCTTATGAATAAAGGGACTAAGCTGAAGAAAAATGAATGAATGAATGAATAACTGTAGTAAATGTGCCAATAAAGATGATTTTTGTGCTTTTTGAATGTGTGAAGTGAGCTGGGTGAGATGTTACTGTCTGTGGTTCCTGTTCTACTTCCTCTTTTGGTTCACACTTTACACATCCTTTTGGTTTTCACGTGGTTCTCTTTGTGTTAAAATCACATTTCACAGGGGGAACCATGATGTTTAAGTTTATACATCATTAATTCATTGGGCTTAGCCCCTTTATTCATCTAGGGTCGCCACAGTGGAATGAACCGCCTATTCCAGCATATGTTTTACAAAGTGGATGCCCTTCCATCTGCGATACCCAGTAACGGGAAACACCCTTACACAATTCTACCCACACACACTCGTACACTACAGCCAATTTAGTTTATTCAATCCACTTATAGCGCATGTCTTTGGACTGTGGGGGAAACCAAAGCACCGAGAGCAGAGATGTCAAACTCAACTCCTGGAGGGCTGCAGCCCTGCACAGTTTAGTTCCAACACTGCTTCAACACACTTACTGTTTCAAACAAGCCTGAAGGACTCAGTTAGTTTGATCAGGTGTGTTTAATTAGGGTTGGAACTAAACTTTGGAAACCCACGAACATGCAAACTCCTGACAGAAACACCTCATGGCCCAGCCGAGACTTGAACCAGCGACCTTCTTGCTGTGATGTGACAGTGCTAACCTCTGAGCCACCGTGCCGCCCCAACATCAGTCATTTTAAGAAATATTTTTAAGCAAATGATCATATTAGATTGATTTCTACAGAATCGCATGGCACTGGTACTGGAGAAAGCATGCAGAAAATGTAACTTTGGATGCAATAAATACATTTTTGAAAGCAAATAAAATGTAAAACTATCTGAGGATGATCAGGTTACAAGTTTATAGCCAATTTAACGTATTCAAATTCCCAAAATATTTTAAATTGTAAAAATATTTCACGGCGCCACAGTGGTGTAGTGAGTAGCACATTCACCTCACAGCAAGAAGGTCGCTGGTTTGAGCCTCGGTTGGGTCAGTTGGCATTTCTGTGTGGAGTTTGCATGTTCTCCTCGTGGTTGCGTGGGTTTCCTCCGAGTGCTCCGGTTTCCCCCACAGTCCAAAGACATGTGCTATACAGTAGGTGAAATGGGAAGGCTAAATTGTCTGTAGTGTATGACTGTGAATGAGTGTGTGTGGACGTTTCCCAGAGATGGTTTGCAGCTGGAAGGGCATCCGCTGCGTAAAACAAATGCTGGATAAGTTGGTGGTTCATTCTGCTGTGGCGACCCCGGATTAAGCTGAAAAGAAAATGAATGAATGAAAATTTCACATTATAGTTTGTATGCATATATTTCCACCGTTTTAAAAGGGGTCTGGATGCAGACCTGGTGCAGTGCAAGCTGCATCCAATGATTTTTAATGGACTGACCTAACCTTACCTCTCACAGTGACGCCACTCTCTCCATTTGAGAGCATTGTGCCTGACATTGCATCGCTGAGTGATGCAATCTCAGCTTGCATCATAAAGGCTGCATCCAGATACTTTTGTTTTAGCTAGTGTGTTCATGGTAATACTGTGCTGTACTGTGGTCCTGAATCATTTAGATTATAGTATTTAATAAACACTGCTAACACCTTACACACATCATATGAGTGGATTTAGTATGACCTGGTTGTTGTCAGTGCAATTAATTAATTAAAGTTAATTAACTTATAATGCACAGAGGGAAGGGGAGTGTGCATGTAGGTGTGGGTTTCCCTCAGGTGCTTCGGTTTACCCCACAGTGCAAAGACATAGGTGAATTGGGTAAACAAACATTCGCCGTAGTGTATGAGTGTGTGCGTAAATGAGTGTGAATGGGGGTTTCCCAGTACTAGGCTGGAGGGGCATAGGAATAGTTGGCGGCTCATTCTGTTGTGGCGACCCCTGATAAATAGGGGACTAAGCCGAAGGAAAATGATTGAATTAATAATGCACAGTGGCTGTCCACGTACTGTGTTATACACGGGTATGACCAGCAGAGGACGCCAATGTTAAACATTGAGCTTCAGAATCGTTTGGCATGAGGGTAAGATTTTTACATCAGTATGTATATAAGTTAAAGCATAAGAATGTATATAAGCAAAGTCATCACAAACTGAAGTTGTTAAACAGATGCCAAAAATGTTTTAAATAAAAATAAGTAGAGATGCTTTGACGATGGTTTAGTGAACTTGCATTCGTGGATATAGAATTTGCAAGATCCATTTAACAAAGCAATGATTGTTTTTAATAACTTAGTCAGATTTATAGTGCCCCAATAGTATGTCTTTCTTTGTGGATGAATCTGGCTGGATAATGTTATTTATTATTACACTGCACAGGATGCAATTAAATAATACAATTCCATATTTAACCAACAGGTAGAAGCACTGCTTTACTAGATAAAAAGTTTACAATGAAGTCCTTTTGAAGTGAGAGTTTAGAAAACCAGATATCCGGGAATATTAATATAATATAATATAATATAATATAATATAATATAATATAATATAATATAATATAATATAATATAAATTTAAACTTAACAAAAAAAACAAAAAAACACAGGTCCTAAGATATGCGGCATAGATTAATTGGGTAAGCTAAATTGTCCAAAGTGTATGTGTGTGAATGAGTGTCTATGGATGTTTCACAGTACTGGGTTGCAGCTGGACGGGCATCTGCTGCGTAAAACATATCAGTTCAGTTCATTTATTTATATAGCACATTTTTTACAACATAACGTCACCCACAGTGCTGAACACAATCAACCAATCATTCTCATTCACACACATACACTACCGACAATTTTCCCCCTTGTGGGGGAAACCGGAGCACCCGGAGGAAACCCATGCGAACATGGGAAGAACATGCAAACTCCACACAGAAATGCCAATTGTACATATACGCTCTTTCACACTCGTGGATTAAAATGTACTCTGGTTTTAACTCTGAACAACACCAAAAAATTTAAATAAAAAAAACAAATCACACTGTATGTTTAACACTGGAATGTTTACTGTGTACATAACAAATAAAACATGCTGGATAAGTTGGTGGTTCATTCCGCTGTGGCAACCCCAGATTAATAAAGGGACTAAGATGAATAGAAAATGAATAAATGAAACTCAATAAATAGACAAAAAGGAAAAAAAATTGCCCTGACCTCCTGCCTGCTGATGTTGTTTTATCATGGTTATTCATTCATTCATTCATTTTCTTTTCGGCTTAGTCCCTTTATTAATCCGGGGTCGCCACAGCGGAATGAACCGCCAACTTATCCAGCATTTGTTTTACGCAGCGGATGCCCTTCCAGCCACAACCCATCTCTGGGAAACACATCCATACATTCTCATTCACACACATACACCACGGACAATTTAGCTTACCCAATTCACCTGTACCGCATGTCTTTGGACTGTGGGGGAAACCGGAGCACCCGGAGGAAACCCACGCAACCACGGGGAGAACATGCAAACTCCACACAGAAATGCCAACTGGCCCAGCCGGGGATCGAACCAGCGACCTTCTTGCTGTGAGGCGAACGTGCTAACCACTCGGCCACCGTGGCGCCCTATCATGGTTATTTAAAATGTTATTTACAACTTGTACTTTGTAGAACACATTTTATCGATAAAAGTAACAGAACAATATACAATTTACAAAATAGTAAGACAGGCAACTAATACAATAGCAAACAAATTTGTGAATGAAAAAGCATTTTTTTCACCACTGTTACAATAAATTAATGTTGATTAAACATTATTTATAATAATTTTATTAGAATTTTTACGCTGATAAAGGTACAGTTTTTGGCCTGTCTCACACAATAATCTTTTCAGCGGGACATTTAACTTGTAAATTAATGGCAAAACGATACAAACAGTACATTTGTGTATTGTTTTAAGTATAAGTGTTCTCTTCCTACCATAATGCCCTATTTTGTATGATTTATGAGGTTTGTCTGAGGGACAGATCATGTAATGTCAGTACTACTATTTTTAAAGTATAAATATACAATGAACTTTTATCTTTAATAGTTACATTTGTAATTGTTTATTGAACTATGGGCTAGCAATTAACAAATGAGCTTGAATAGTCAAACCTGTTGCTGTCAGCCCTGTTACCCTTCCAAACTTTATTGTATCGTCCATGTGGGTTATGGGGATTTCAGCCAGATGTCATCTCAGTCACTCTGTGCGGTCCTGTAAATATGACATCAGTCCTGTTACTTTAATCAATCCTGTTACTCCTGTTACTTATCATTTAACCAAAATGGGAAAATATTTGATATGGCCTTTCAGGTTTATCCATTATAATTATAAATGTATACAGAAGTTAACCCAAAAAATTACAATTCTGTCGTCGTTTACTCATCCTCCACTTCTTCCAAACCTGAGTGTCACACAAAAGAAGATACTTTGAATAATGGTGGAATCTGGTAACCATTGCATTCTAAAGTATTTGTCAGCAGGTTTTCAGCTTTCATCAAAATGTCTTTGAGTTCAACAGATGAAAGAAACTCATAAAGGTTTCGAACCACCAGAAGGAGAGTAAATTGTAAGTATATTTTCATTTTTGGGTACTTAAAGGTTCTTCGAGATCAAAAAAATGCTTATTCTATAACAACAGCGTAAAGCCTCCATATGGAAACTTTAATTTTATTATTATTTTTTTTATTTTGTTTTTTATTTTATTTTTTTAATGTTTTTTTTAATGTAAATATTACTGATGGAATAGTTCTGGTTATCCCCATATCCAGTGGTGGAAAAAATACAGAAAAAATTATACTCAAGTAATAGTACCATTACTTGCCCAAAAATGTAGTGCGAGTAAAAGTATCTGTTGTAAATATTACTCAAAGTATGAGTATAAAGTAGCCCTTTAAAAAGTACTCAAGAGTAGTGAGTAGTGAGTATTACGCTGTGAAAAGGAAAAGTTGATGCGTTTACAGAATGTTACCTTTACACATCCCTGCACAAACAACGCTATCTCACGGCAATTCGTAACTTTTGATTTAGTGGCTAATTCGTTTGAATTTGTACGATTTAATTCATACAATTTAGTACGATTTGCTCATCATCCAATGACGGATGGGTTTAGGGGTGGGGTTGGGTGCCACGCCTCCTTTTTTAAATCGTACATTTTCTTATGACTGAACTTGTACGAATTCATACGAATTAGCCACTAAACTGGCAAAATGTAAAATGCTTACGTTTTCTCATGAAATCAGGCTGGATCTTCCTATTTTCGTTCGTTCCAACCTCCTTCAATTATTTGTTTGTTCTCTCCTTCCTTCATTCATTCGTTGGTTCCCACCTTCCTTCGTCCACTCGTTCGTTCTTTCATATTTTTGTTCCTTCCTACATTAGGTCCTTTCGTTCATTCATTCGTTTGTACGTTCTTTCCTTTCTTCCTTAGTTTGTCCTTCCTTGAATCCTTCATTTATTTGGTTTTTCAATCCTTCCTTCCATTCCTTGTTCAGTCCTTCCTTTTATTTGGCCCTTCCTTCCATTCTTCATTCGCTCCATTTAGTGATTGTTTAAGGCTGTTTGGTGTATTCAGTCATCATACAGTCGACATCCATCATGTTCTGTGACATGCAGTCTATAAACAGTCTCTGGATCATTGCGTGTAAAGATTTTGGACATCTTCTTGGACATTTTTAACGTTTCCAAAAGGTTTGCTGCATTTATAAATCGCACATGATTTGAGGTTGTTCAGTATGATGTGATTTACTTTCTATGTGTGATTTAATTGGACAGGAATCACAGGACTGATCTTTCTACTTTAGACAATGACCATAGACAAGAAAGAAATAAAGGAGTGACCGCAGGTTGAAGTGGAGTAAAAGTACCGATACTGCACTAAACATGTACTCAAGGGAAAGTAAAAGTCCAAATTTTTAAAACTACTCAGTAAATTACAATTCCTGAGAAAAACTACTCAATTACAATAGTTTGAGTATTAGTAATTAGTTACTTTACACCACTGCCCATATCTACAAGATAGAATGTCGACACAAGTAGCCTAATGTTTCAGTCAGACCGAGACGACAGTTCTTCAGAAGTGACCTATTTGCTGGCAGAAAAGCCACACACCTGCCTAAATAACACCTCAGAGAGCGCTATGACCACATGTTGACGGATGTGACAGGACTTTGGAGGCTTTTAGAGGAGGAGTGTCCGACTGTGTCTGTGACTTTTCAGTTTCTCGCGCTGCCGGTGTGTTTATAGTCAAGGCGCGCGCACGCACGCACACGCATACGCATACACGCGCGACCGCGCATCTTCACGACAGTCACATCACTTACATCTCTCCAGAAAGTGGAATAAAAGTGTCCAGGACGAGAAAAGACGAGCGGGCAACATCACTCGGTAAGCTTTTATTGTTGTTTTTGGTTATTTCGTCAACTTTGGATGATAACTGTGGTACTTATCAGATTTAAATGTTGTTTATGTCATGATGTCGGCATTAAATATATACAACACATGGTAATGATGGTGTCAGATGAAAATATCATGGTACTTTGATTCCGTTATCATGTGGAATCTTATTAACAGATAGGCTTATGCTATTTAGTACTTTTTATTTTCTTTTTTATCATATTTCTAAAGTAAAAACTGAACCGGGTAACTAAATTGTCCTTAGTTTATGTTTGTGAATGGGAGTGTATGGGTGTTTCGTAGTGATGGGTTGCAGCTGGAAGAGGATCCACTGTGTAAAACATATTCTGGTTCATTCCACTGTGGCGACCCCTGATTAATAAATGGACTAAACCGAAAAGAAAATGAATGAATGAATAAAGTAAAAACTGCAAACATGCGGTGAAATCGTTAGAAATTTGTTTATTTTTAAGTTTGTTTACTTAAATCAAATGGCGATACTACAGGTGTAATATTAGTTTGTGTGTGTGTTTGTTTGATTATTTTATTATTGATATTAATAACTAGTTTTTAAAATTATTTTTAAAATTAGTTTTATCCTGTTTTCTTTTAGAACGCATTGGATTTTTGCTTTTTCTGAGTGTTTGAGGCAGCAGACTGAAGTTTTTATTAGCCTGAAGATTACTATAGGAGCCTATATTAGCAATATTAGGGTATTTGCAGTGTTTGCCACACACTGAAAAAAATGTTGTCTGCAAAACTTTTGTGTTGAATTTAAGCATACAAATTAAATTTAGTAATGTTCAACTTAATTTGTTTGTTTAAATTCAGCCCAAATAAATTGTTTACAGCCACTTAACAGCTTAAAAAGATTTAGTAAATCAAAGGAATCAACATTGAATATATTTTCAGTGCATTTACTAAATAGAAGCTGCAAATTTGAGGTGAATTATGTAAAAATATGTGGAATGCAAACTGAAGAATATTATAAGCAGCACAGTGGCTCAGTGGTTAGCACTGTTGCCTCATAGCAAGAAGGTCGCTGGTTCGAGTTGGGTTGGGTCAGTTGATATTTCTGTATGGAAGTCTGTATGCTTGTTCTCCCTGTGTTTGCGTGTTTCCTCTGGGTGCTCCGGTTTCTCCACAGTACGAAGACATGCGCTGTAGGTGAATTGAATAAACTAAATTGGCTGTAGTGTATGAGTGTGAATGAGTGTGTATAGATGTTTCCCAGTACTGGGTTGCAGCTGGAAGGGCATCCACTGTGTAAAACATATGCTGTATAACCTGGCGGTTCATTTCGCTGTGGCGACCCCTTATGAATACCGGGATTGAACTGAAAGAAAATTAATGAATGAATGATTATTATAGATTTACAGATAGACACAGTATAGTAGAATTGTTGATTGTGCGTTGTTGTGAAAGGATAAGTAAAGGTTGAAAGACATTACATTGCATTTATGCTTAAAAGTGTTTAAGAAGTGAAGTATCTGTTTCTGAAATTTGTTATCAGCATGAGTTTATTAACATGAATTTTGTTTTTAAGTTTGTTTATCAGTTAATCACTTAGTCAATTCAGACCTATCTTGTTTTTACAGTATTTACAGTGTATCCTTACAGCGCCCGTGCACAGGACAGGACGTACATTGAATGCATTTGAACGTTTGGACGTCAGTGATGTTCATTGTCTGATTCTTTCCCTTTCCTGTTTGCCGCTCCACATATTGTGTTACTGTGATTTGTTTGTTTCCGTCCTCGCACATGCTGTATATTTCCATCTGTACACTACATAGAAAAATTTTAAATTGATCTCAAATCACTGTGGTTTAATTTGCATTTGCATAGATGCTTGGCAGTATTTTATTTTTGTAGATTTCTGCTATCATTTAGTCACAAATTAATATGTTTGAATGAAATCTGAGAGATTTCTGTCCCTCTACTGGAAGTCTGTTCACACAAAACTTCATTCATAGACTTAAAAAATCTTGCTTTACCTCAAAATTATGTCACTATTTACTCACCCTCCACTTCTTTTTTTAGTTAAACTCAGGAATTTTAAGAAGTAGCAGCAAGTAGCCATTGTTTTCCAGTATTTTTTTCTCTATGAATGTTAATGGCTACTGTTTTTCTTTTGTGCTCGACATAAAAAAGAAACAACATGAAACAACATTTATGCAATCTAAATTCCAAAATGATGTTCCATTTTAAGTGTTAAGAAAGTTCAAGAAAGGATTCCAATTCCAAATTCCACGTCTGTAAGAAATGGACACTTCAAAAACTGTTGAAAGAATTCATTTTAACATACAATAAGTGGATCAATCATGTTAGGGCTGAGTGATATGGCAAAAATCCAATCTCGATAATTGTTTTTTCATATTGAACGATAACAATATATATTTAGATATATGTTGTAGGCATGGGACGATAACTAGTTTCACTTTTACCACGGTTTGGAAAAGTCAAGGTATTAAAACCGCAAAAATGTTTTGTTATACCATTTCAAAGGTATATGTAAAGGTTTTTAGAAGCTAATGAACATCGTAGAAATCAACGATTTATTTTAATTATGTAGCCTGTTTATGTACATGTATGCTGCTCCAAAGTATTATAAATGTTTCCTAAAATGTCATATATTGTGTTAAATATGGAAAAAGTTGATGTTTTTTACTAAGATATTTAAAAATAAATTAACTTACAGCAGTAAAGAAAGACAGCAGGGTCCATTAAATGGCCTGACATATTTTCGGTTGATAAATTTTCGATACATCTCTAATATTAACACACTTTTAGATTCTCTTTGTTGCACATTTCTGCTGTGTGAATGGCTCTTAGATTAATATAGAGTAGAAAAGTCCAAAACTTGTCATTGTTATTGGCTTAAATTTTATCATGATGTGGTATAATATCGTTTATAGGCCCAGCCCCAATTCACATACTCAGTTTTTTTATACTAATCCAGATCAATTTGAAAATGCGATTTTTGTCTTAAAATGCTTCGCATATACACTGTCATTTTAAATCATTTCATAAAAATTGGTACAGTTTAATCCTGTACTGTGCATGCGTTAAGGCATTTATTTACTTTCCAGCTCTCCAAAATGTCTCAGCTATAAATCAAGGAAAAACACTATTGAAAGTTTTTTAAATGTATCGACAGTGAGGGGGAGTTGTTGCTGCATTCAGTGTTCATTGAAGGAAAAACCTGGAGCATCTAAAGAAGAAATTTTGAAAGATGCTGGTATCCATGATCCACATCCAGTCGATGAGTGGCAGTAACCTGAATCTTTCAATATATATATATATATATTAGGGCTGTCCAAGAATTAATCGTGATTAATCACATTCAAAATAAAAGTTTGTTTTGACATAATATGTGTGTGTGTTATATATATTTATTATGTATATGTGATAAACACATTCATAGAAGCCAAAACTATATATAAAAAAGTTACATCAAAGTAGTAACATCATATTCAAATGTAAAATTTGTATCATACACATATATTTTTTAA
>CAIGQQ010034696.1:484383-495308 GCA_903798035.1 Danio albolineatus
TATATATATATCCCTTGGATCAACACCTTTCATCAAAGTTGTCTTAACACTATTGAAAAATATCAATTCTTGTCTTAGGACAATTTTGAAAAACCATTTTGATCCACTTCAAATATTTACTACTATATAAAAAATTATGTTTTTTTAAAACTTGAAACTTAAATTGAACAAATATAATTTTTTTTGATGTAATGGAAATTAAGTTGGTGCAACAACAGCTTTTTTAATGTGAAACATATACATATATATCTATATATATTCTAAAAAAAAACTACTATAAGATTTCTACTATAAAGATGCTTTCCTCAGATGGAATCTTAAAAAGTTCTGTTTAGAGCCATCAGTGAAGCGCTTCAGACTGTTCTCAGTGTGTCTGTGATTTGAGGACTGATGGACTGCATTGTAAGCATGTGTTGTGATTGTGATTGTTGGGGGGGGGTTGTGTTTCACACTCTCTCTGAGCTCTTGAAAGGCAGTGGAGAAGCTGACAGATCGCCTGTGTTCAGCTGTAGGGAGGAGACCTTCACGTAAGGAAAAAAGCCACATGAGAAAAGCCAGGCGGCGACTGCCAGAGTCTTATCTGTAATGGCCAGCACTGCAGCCCTACTGCGCCTATTGTTGTTTTATCTGGACGGAGCTTTGTTCTGCTGGTAACAATAGCTCAGATACGTGTGAGCTCGGGTACTGCAGGGTTGTTTAATGTTGTGCACTTCATGCATTCACAGGAGGCCTGCAGTTGGTTTTTGCTCTGATTTACCAGTAATCTACTTATTCTATTTTTAGACATTGTTTAGTTCTTAAAGGGGAAGTTCACCCAACAACTATTTACTCAAACATTCAGATCACCTAAAATTGACAATTCTGTCATCATTTCTGACATCAGTTTCTTTCTATGGTTGAACACAAAAGAAGATGTTTTGAAGAAAGCTGAAAACCAGTAACCATTGGCATCCATAGTAGGGAATTCAAATACAATGGAAGTCAATGGTTACCGATCATTCTTTCTTCAGAATATATTTTTTTTGTGTGTTCAAGGGTTAGTAAATAATGCCAGAATTGTCAATTTTAGGTGATCTATCGCTTTAATAATTATTTAATTATTTTGGATATGCTGTAAAAAATGCTAGGTTGTCATAATCCGACTGGTTAAATTCGGACAAACCTAATATTGGGTTAATTATTTCAACAAAATTTAAACAACAAATGGTGTGTCAAATAAATAAATAATTTATTTATAGACCTTTAGATTGCTGTAATTTAACTTAAAATATTATATGTTTTACAAAATTAATTATACTGTTATATATTGTTTTCTATTTTATTTATGTATTTATTTATTTATTTAATTATTTATTTATGGTGTCTTTATGGGGGCGCCACGGTGGCGTAGTGAGTAGCACGTTCGCCTCACAGCAAGAAGGTCGCTGGTTCGATCCCCGGCCGGGCCAGTTGGCATTTCTGTGTGGAGTTTGCATGTTCTCCACGTGGTTGCGTGGGTTTCCTCCGGGTGCTCCGGTTTCCCCCACAGTCCAAAGACATGCGGTACAGGTGAATTGGGTAAGCTAAATTGTCCATAGTGTATGTGTGTGAATGAGAATGTATGGATGTGTTTCCCAGAGATGGGTTGTGGCTGGAAGGGCATCCGCTGCGTAAAACAAATGCTGGATAAGTTGGCGGTTCATTCCGCTGTGGCGACCCCGGATTAATAAAGGGACTAAGTCGAAAAAAGAAAATGAATGAATGGTGTCTTTATGGACACCCAAGGTCGCATTAGAACAAACATCATCCAAAAAACTATTAATAAATGTTGCCAAACATAATTTCAAATACATGGAAAGAGTTGCAAATACAAACCCATCTTAAATATAAAATAACATGATAAATATTTTCAAAAAATAGTCAAAAAAAAGATGGGTCTTAAGATGGGATTTAAAAGTGTCAAGACTATCATTGTTCCTTAAATGCAAGGGAAGTGAGTTCCATAGCCCAGGTGCCATAGAGCTAAACGATCTGGCTCCCTTTGTGCTTAATCAAGTGCGATATGGAGAATTTCTGTGAGATATTGAGATATATATTTTGATTGCTAAGTTTATATTAGAGCTTCTATTAAAATTGACATTTAATATTCTATTTATTTATGGTAATTTTATAGGAAGTTAACTAAAGCCTAGAGTTGTTTTAATGATTAGGGTTTGTGGGTTTGGTTAGACGTTCTGATCTTGTGCCCAGAGGAATTAAGTGGGTTTCCAATCCAAAAATTCCTACTCTGAGGTTTTGCTTAGCTCAAGAAATGGGCAGGAATCAAAGCGTTTGAGGATTTTGGTTTGGAGTGATATATCAGCCCGGCTGAAGTTTGCGTTAAGGATATCACATGACATTTTTGATTTTTAGGGAGAGACCTTTTTGTCCCCGGTGAATAGATGAATCATGTAATTTCTTGGCTCTGGAAAATCTGCTATATCAATGTCCTTTGTGCTTGCCTCGCATATCTAAAGTTTCCCAATCTGGCTCTGGACTGATTTACACTTTCAGATCTGTTTCGGATTATCAGAGCATCTGCGTCTGGTTAACGTTTATTTTTTCTCTTATCTTTACTCTTATGATGTCAATCCGTCGGCTCATATATGTTAATACATTTTTTAAATCTTTAATCCAGACACACAATCATTTACTGCCATGTTGCAGAATATACAGACAAAACTCAGTTTATCTTAATAATCAACATTTACTAAAGAGACAAGAGCTCTGATGAACATCTGAATCTTCTTTAACCTTCGTTTATTAATAACATTTAACACTAAATAATAGGGGAGAACGAATGGGTAGGATGTTCTTCTGATTTATGCTTTATTTGTCCATTTATATCCAAATTTAGTTTGCAATGCTTTAAAAAAAGAGATGGGAATATCTTTTTAGAGGACACAGACCACCCAACAAGAAAGCCACCATTATCAGTCTCTCATGACTAAACCCAGCCCACAATAAAAACCACTTTGGATATAATTCATTAGAAAAATGTGGAAAAAAATGACTTTGTTATCTAAAAGAAAGCCGTTTCCCATAGAAGAAGCTCATTAGATCTCATCCATATGGAAAAGAGTATTCGGGTGCCAGTCTCATTCATTCATTCATTTTCCTTCAGCTTAGTCACTAATTATGAGTGTTCGCCACAGCAGAATGAACCGCCAAATATTCCAGCATATGTTTTATGCAGCAGATGCCCTTCCAACCGCAACCTAGTAGTGGGATACATCCATACACTCTCACATTCACACACACACTCATACAATACAGCCAATTTAGTTTACCCAATTCACCTAAAGTGCATGTATTTGGATTATTATACTACAATTTAAAATATACTGTTCAATAGACCAGCTGAAAGCAGGTCTAGGGTGATTTAGCGCGTTAGTTGTGCGCCTCGCTTACAGATTGCTTAAAACATGCAAGATGTACAGCAATACGCAAATATCTTTACAAATGATAAAGAATTAAAGGATTAAAATATGATGATAAAAAATTATTATTTATAAAAATTACTGCCTTCATGCCTTCTTTACCCAGGGGTGTTTATTCACAACAATTTGTTTTTGTATAATGTTGTTATTATGATTACAATTATTTATTATATGCATATTTATATTTGTTTTATTAAAAAGAAGCTTAGATTTGTCCACCTGTCAGGTTTTGGACTGTATAATGCAATTGGAAGTGTGTTTGTATATAACTTTTTTTGGCCACTCTTCGTTATTATTGTTCATTTATTAATTTGCCATAAATTAGAACTGAATTTAGAAATAGTTTTGAATCAAATCTTTGCGCTTAACAAATGTAATTAAATATGTAGGCTAATGGATGTCTTCACACCGTTTCCTTATCCACAATAGAGAGAAAGAGAAAGTGAAAGGAAAGACCGATCGGAAAAGGCTTGTTCTTTATCCTGGCGCTGCAGATGCTCTGTTTAACTGTTTTCTTGCTAGGGAAGCTTCAGTTTTTACATTTACAAAGTCTGCCATGTAAATAGCAAATGTGCCAAATTGCGCGATGCAACTGACTCTTAAAGGGAATGAGAGATGAGACTCTGGTTTATTCTCATAACACATCCATAACTCATTAAGAGAAAGAGCACAATCCTGTTAGACCATGTGCCACGTGCAGAGCGTATTTTTACTGGCCTGGCATAAAGTGTTTTAGTCTGGATCATTTTAATCATTTTGTTTTTGCAAAAATGCCTGAAAATGCAGTTTTTCCTTTGATTTTACTTATATTTTAAACATTATCAATATGATCCACTTTATGAATAAATACGCTTAATGCCAAGCCAGTAGGTGGCGATAGCTTTTCAAACATCAAAAAAAAAAAAATCATATTATACAGTGCATTTTTGTTTCTCTTGTATAGGCGTTTAGCCAGTATAATGTACAGTTAAAGTTTGGATTTATTAGCCTTCCTGAATTATTAGCCCCCTGTATATTTTTTCCCCAATTTCTGTTTAACGAAGAGAAGATTTTTCAACACATTTCTACACATAATAGTTTTAATAACTTAATTCCAATAATTGATTCTTATATCTTTGCCATGATGACAGCAAATAATATTTTACTAGATATTTTTCAAGATACTAGTAGCTTAAAGTGACATTTAAAGGCTTGACTAGGTTAATTAGGTCAGTTAGTCGAGTTAGCATAACTAGGCTAATCATTGCATAATGATTTTGTGTTCTGTAGACAATCTAATTAAATATTGGTTAAGAGGGCTAAATATATTGACCTTAAAATAGTCCAAAAATGTAAAACTGCTTTTATTCTAGCTGAAATAAAACAAATAGGAAGAAAAAACGTTATAGGAAATACTGTGAAAAAATCCTTGCTCTGTTAAACATAATTTGGGAAATATTTGAAAAAGAAAACAAAATTCAAAAGGAGGGTGAATAATTTGGACTTCAGCTGTACATCCCTTGTTAACCTGGACAGGTGAATCTCTGTCAGATGCCATCCAGCCATCATTGTACTAAGTAGAAGAATCGCTCTGCATGTGCGTGTGTTGGCAGGAAAGCGAACAACATCCTCAGTAAATGACTCAATAACCCATTGTGGTGCCTCTCTATTATCTTAATTAATTGGCCCTTCTCTCTATCAACACAACAATAACAATGCTCTGCCAAACACACCACTTCCTTCCCACAATGCATCTGCTCGAACCTGTTGTCTGGCGCCGAGCACAGGAAGGTCATAATGAGGCTGGAAATTGGCCAGAGCGAAGGGAAGCTCCGTCTAAACACCCAGCCAGCTGTTTCGACAAATAATAGTAACTTCATCACGATTGAGTCAAACCGAATCCTCCGGCCAAGCTAAATTCTGACATGTTATGGCTTACGGAGCCCCAAAACAAGTGTGGTTATCATTGTAGCACCAAATGGGATTCACAATGTGTCGGCCGTGAATGATGTATATATTTGTGTTTTGTTGTTCGAGAGGGATTCATTGTCATCTGCAGCTGTTTTGACTCTCAGAAGTAGGATGGAGCTTGTGGAGATCCGCTTTAAAAGTTTGACGGAATAGGAAACAATCCTTGTGTTTGTTTACGTGTGTTGCTTTATGGTTGTAGAAATACATTATACATGAAGGGCTCAGGAAAAGCTCTTGTGACATCCGGGAGAAGCAGCGTTGTATCCAGAGTATCCATATACTGTAGGTCGATAGGAAGTGTGTTTGGATATAACTTGACCACACTTCGTTATTATTGTTCAATTATTAATTTGCTTTAAATTAGAACTGAATTTCGAAATAGTTTTGAAACAAATCTTTGCGCTTAACAAATTAAATTAAATATGTAGGCTAATGGATGTCTTCACACCGTTTCCTTATCCACAAAAGAGAGAAAGAGAAAGTGAAAGGAAAGACCGATTGAAGGAGGCTCGTTCTTTATCCTGGCGCTGCAGATGCTCTGTTTAACTGTTTTCTTGCTAGGGAAGCTTCAGTTTTTACATTTACAAAGTCTGCCGTGTAAATAGTAAATGCGCCAAAGTGCGCGATGCAACTGACTCTTAAAGGGAATGGGAGATGAGACTCTGGTTTATTCTCAAAACACACCTATAACTCATTAAGATAATAAGCATAATCCTTTTAAACCATGTGCCACGGTGCAGAGCGTATTTTTACTGGCCTGGCATAAAGTGTTTAGTAAGTGTCTGGATCATTTTAATCATTTTATTCTAGCAAAAATACCTGAAAATGCATTTTTTTTCCTTTGAGTGTACTTACATTTTAAACATTATCAACATAATCCATCAAAATGACTAAATACGCTTTATGCCAAGCCAGTAGGTGGCGATATCTTTTTAAACATCTTTTCAAACTTCTGGCCAGAGCTACACTGCAAAAACCAGCTGTTTCAACAAATAATAGTAATTTTATCACAATTAAATCAATCCGAATCCTCCAACCAAGCTAAATTCTGACGTGTTATGGCTTACGGAGCCCCAAAACAAGTGTGGTTATCATTGTAGCACCAAACGAGATTCACAATGTGTCGGCCGTGAATCATGTATATATTTGTCTTTCATTGTTTGAGAGGGATTTCATTGTCATCTGCAGCTGTTTTGACTCCCAGTTTGTGGAGATCTGCTTTAAAAGTTTGACGGAATAGGAAACAATCCTTGTGTTTGTTTACGTGTGTTGGTTTATGGTTTTAGAAATACACTAAAAAGGGCTCAGGAAAAGCTCTTGTGGCATCCGGGAGAAGCAGTGAATGAAGCAATGTAGTGTAACAGAGGTTACTTTTGCAAAAACAAAGGCTACTGACGTTTTTACTGGAAAATCTAGCGCAGTCTTAATGTAAACTGTCTTTCTTGTCATTTAGAAGACTTTGGAACTTACTGACTTTTGTTGTACGGACAATAACTGTTGATAATTCTTCAGAATACTGCTTTTTTTGTGTTTTGACGAATGAAAGGAAGTTTATAGAGTGTGTTTCCTTCTCCGTTGGTCGCACCCAATAGATTTGGAACAAGTATTATGTCTTAAACATTCGCTTTCAACAAAATACAACACACTGTAGGCTCTTGATAATCAGCCAATCATATTGCAGCAGCTAAGCGCATTTAGACGTGGTGAGGAAGATCTCCAGAAGGTCAAACCGGGCATCAGAATGAAGAATAAAGGGGATTTAAGAGATGTTGAATGTGTCTTGATTGGTGCCAGATGAGTGGGTCTGAGTATTTTTAGAAACTGCTGATCTTCTGGGATTTTCAGACGCAACCAATCCTGGAAAATATCCAGGGAGTTACAGTTCTGTGGGTGAAATGTCTTGATGATGCCAGAGGTCAGAAGAGGATGGCTAGATCGGTTCAGCTGATAGAAGGACAACAGAAACTCGATAAAGCTTTAGATACAACTGAGTTATAGAGAAGAAACCTGAACACTCAACACATCAAACCTGCAGATGAGCACCTCACGAAGGAGAAAAAGAAGAAGTTGAAGAACAAGAACTACAACAACAGAGCAACCGGTGACACTCCTGTCAGCTGAGAACAGTAAACTAAGGCTAAAGTTCACATGGTATCAACAAAACTGGACAATAGAAAATTGGTTGTCTCGATTTCTGCTGCAACATTTGGATGGTAGGGTCTGGCAACTTAAAAATATGGATCCACCTAGCCTGGTTTCTCAAAAATGAAACCGAGTTCCCTAAACTCAAATATCCCCCACAGTCACCAGATCTCAGTCCTGTAGAGCATCTTTGGCATGAGCTGGATTTCCTTGATGAAGGTTCAGATCTGCAGTATTTGACTAATGATCTCATGTCAGTATTGACCCAATTCCAAAAGAGGTTCCACTTTATATTTGGTGATCTTAACTATGGTACAAGTTATGATTACCACACCTATTCTTAAATGAAAAATGAGGTAGATTGGTACATTTTTGACATGTTTTTCCAACAACCCCATATGTCATCTGAAGTGGTTATGTCACGGGGCTCAGATTACACTTCTGTTTGCTGCTGCTGCACTGTTAGCACTTAACCTTTTACACCCCAAAGTCATGATACCAGTTTTTACCACACCTCTGAGACTGAGGTGTCTTGGACGCATATATATCTAATTATCCAAACCCCTATGCGCGTCTTTTAAACCCCCGAACCCTGCATTCCCAAGCTGTCATATCCACCTGGAGCAGAAATACTAGCACCCCCTCTGGTTTGGATGACCCTGGAGGTCCCAGGATGTCAGAAAAGCTCGGCGGGGATCCTCACTCTTCCCATCCCAAAGACACTGGAATTATTTCAAAGCCAAAGAGGACGATAAATCAAGTGAAGATTATAGAGGACTGCGCATCGGCAGAGATGAAACAGCTTCATGGGAGTTGCTAGCATGCAAGATTTAGCTTCCACAGGCCTAGTTTCTTTCATATATGTCATAGATGCATTCTGATGTATAAGGGATGAAGGAGTCTCCCTGTAAATTAGTTTCATGCTCACTATCTGTTTTCGATTACTCAGCTGAATATACGACAGACGTTTTAATGGTTTCCATTACAAATACTATTAAAAACATCACAGGTCATCACATTCCACCAAACCGGTACACTGTAAAAAATGGCCTTGGTTTTAACGGTAAAAAACTGTGAAAAATGCTACAGTAATAATCTGTAATCTGGTTAACAGTATGTTACCTGAATATATACTGCATATTAGCGTAAATTGATTGCATGGCACTATACTTCTTGTTGACGTTACTATGGATCTTTTTAGTTGTTTCCCCATCAGTGATGTACATTAGAGATTTATGTTGCATCTAATGTTCATAAACAATGTTCACAGCAATGTAACACAGTTAACTCAGCGATGACCGTGTGTTTGTGTGGCGATTTTACAGTCCAGGTAATCAGTCTGTGAGCCATACCTGTCAACTCTCCCGTATTTCCCGAGATTCTCCTGTATTTTACAGTTCTATCCCGCTATCATCCCGTTAAGGTATTTTCCCATATTCCTCCCATATTTTCAGTCGTTCTCTGACGGGTGTCAATAAACATTAAAGAGCCGATGCTCCGCCGAACCACCAGGGGCCGCCCATTGCTCTTAAATGTCAATCTGTTCTGTGCTTCCCTTTTATTTAGGCGTAAAATACTCTGAAATAACATAAAAACGGTGGGATTCCCTTTCCTTTTCATTACAGGTGCCGTCGCTCCTCCCATACAATCCTCAAAACTGTCATAAAGCGGTGCGTGACTGTCAACTGACGCGTCCGTAGTGATAAATAGACGCTTTTCCCAAACGGGAATACAATCACTGGTGACTTGGATCAGGTGTGTTTGTGTTGCATGACTGAATATGTAGTCCATGAAATGGCAGATTTGTAGTTTGTGAGAATGTGAGTGTTTACCAGCGATCTCTAACTGTTAGATCGCGGGTGATTGTGACAATACTGGTGTTTAGCAGCCGTGTGAATGACACTGAGCACTTTTTGCTTGTGGGAAAAGGTGTTTGTGATAAGCATTGATTTATTACATAAGGGTTTCCTCCGGGTGCTCCGGTTTCCCCCACAAGTCCAAAGACAGTCCGTAAAACAGTTGCGTAAAACAAATGCTGGATAAGTTGGCGGTTCATTCCACTGTGGCAACCCCAGATTAATGAAGGGGCTAAGCCGACAAGAAAATGAATGAATGAATGAATAATTCAAAATACAGACTTATTACCTCTATAAGTTAATGAAATACGATAGTTTACTGTAAAAATGAGAAATAACTTTTACTGTATGTACCGTATTTTTAACGATGAAATACTGGCAATCACAGCTGCCGCTTTTTACCGTCAATTTTACGGACTGAATTTTTATACAGTGTACATTTTAATGCGTTTTTGGGAGATATTTCATTCAGATTTATTGGTTTAATGGTTAAATCATACTAAAAACCCTTAACAAGTTTTTTTGTGATAGAGTCCTTCTTCTTTCGAACAACTCAAAATAACTTACAACTGACCCCATAACAGACCCAACCCCCATTACAGTTTCCATTAAAACCAACAGACTGCAATTTCAATTAAAACCATTACAATTTGGTAACAGTTACTTTTGTTTGTTTGTTTGTTTACAGCGGCATATATCTTGAGGCTAACGTTAGCAGAAGCTAACTGTTAAAGATCCACTGTTTTGCTGTGTTGTGGGTAACCGGTGCTGTTTTAAAGTGCTCTCAAAGGCTTAGGAGAGGGAATTTGAGCTATCCGTAATTGGCTTGAATTAATATGCTCTCGAGTTCTGTCATGTGAGGTAAAACAGAGTCCTCAAACGTTGCTAATGAACTGCATTCACAGACAACAACAGAAACAGCCGCTCTCTCTCTTTTTGCTCCATCGCTGCTGTAAATACAAGTCTCCTCGAATACCCTGGGAACACTCTAATGTACAAAAGAGTCTCTCTGGAAATGCTTTGCTTAATTCCAGTGGAGGGCTTTATAATCGTGGCTAGAAGGAATGTGGAGACGTTTTGGGGGGAACATTTATGGAATGCAGCAGAATCTACTGTCTAGACTTAAAGCAAATGCATTTAATATTTTTATTAATATTAATATTTATTTTTTAATTTAATTTAATTTAATTTAATTTAATTTAATTTTGTTTCGTTTCGTTTCGTTTTGTTTTATTTTAATTTATTATAGATTAGATTATCAGATTAGATTAGATTTGATTTATCCAGAGACTTTACATGCTCTGAAGGTTGATTTACTTGAAATTTGTTTAAGCTAAATATAAAAATTAAAAAAAGAATTATTATTATTTGTTTGAACTATTCTATAAACTTAATTATTATGAATTTGAATGGAAAGTCAATTAAATAAGTCATATGAACCATTAAGTATTTATTAATTAATTATTTCTTTGAATAAAAAGCTGTTTTTAATTTTATATATATATATATATATATATAT
>CAIGQQ010034696.1:495408-509737 GCA_903798035.1 Danio albolineatus
ATATAATATATATATATATATATATAAACTATTTAAAAACTAAGGTAATTATTATTTGCTAATTATTATGAATAATGAATTCGTTTGAATTGTCAGGTGAAATAGTCAGGTGATTGGCTGGGCTATTCTAGAGCTTGATTTTCTTTCTTCAAAAACAATTGAGAGATCCCTTGGCTGTGTTTTGGATAATCGTCTTGTTCATCTTCATCATCCTGATAATGTATAGGTTCGACTGAAGCAACTAATATTCATGTATAATGACGAAGGGCAGAGGGTTGCTGAAGAACTACTGAGAGATTTCAGCTGCTGTCTGGGCTTTCTACACCTCCCTTTCTTCATGTGTTCAATACTTCTCTGCGTCATTTCATTTTATTACACAGAACTTAATTTGTAAACTAATTACATTTGTTTTCTTTGCATACTTTATATGGATTTCCTTAAAATTTCAAGTCAACGGCACCTTTAGAAATACAGTATGTTTTCTTAGAAAAATGGTGACATGTTTAATACTTATTTTCCCTGCTGTGTGTGTGTGTGTGTGTGTATGTATATATATATTTGGCATGGGACGATAACCGTTTTCAAGGTATACCTCGGATTGGAAAAGTCAAGGTTTTAAAACCACCAAAATTTTCTGTAATACCGTCCCTAAGGTATGTGTAAGATTTTTTATTTACACTTTTTTTATTTTTGTTTTTAAGGACAACAGCACCTCCAGCTGAAAAGATATCCAAAACTGCTGCTAAATTGTCAAGAAATCTGTGTTTGAAACAAATGAAGACAGCAGAAGCCAATGATTCATTTTCATTATTTAGCCTGACATGTTTACTACTGCAAAATATATCTAATGTTTCTCAAAATAAAATAAAATGTGTTTTTTACGCAGACACTTAAAAAGAATATATTTTAGAGCAGTAATCACAATATTGTCAAACCTTGATATTTTTATCCAAGGTTATCAAACTGTCAGAATCTTATACCAACCCATGCCTAATATATTCATTTAAAAGAAATGAAACAAATTGCAAACACATGATCTTCCTTTGATTGAAAGCTGTTTTGTATTGAAACGAATCCAAAATACAAAGCCATCAAAGACCAAACAGTTAAAGGGAAAACCTCCTTTCTCTCTTTTCTCAACACAACTATAACGTTTTCTAAACACAGAGGAAGAGACGAAAGACAAAAGACGCATGTGATTTAAACAAACTGCCCTCAATCTGCAGTCCGAGTGTCATCACTGGTTTTATAGATGCTGTGGCATTTACAGTCTGAATTGAGGTCAAGACCACCGACAGTGAAAAAACACTGGATGAGACCGGATCATCTGCTGAGCAGGAGTTTGTTGACACTGTCAAGCGCTCAGACGCACAGTATATGAAGAGAATCGCATATAAATCATGTTAATTGCTATCAATGACAAATTTATGAGAGATTTCAAACGGTTAATGAGATTGATGACAATATAAAGCCTAAACGCATTCAAGAAAACAAAGTCGTGTTGATCTAAACTGAAACAGAATTTTCAATGGTGACTGAATGTCGTTGAACTGATTGCCTTTTTCCGTTCTCCTTTTCTTGACAGCACATTTGGTTTTTACTTTGTGGGTTTTACGTTTGTATTTTAAGAAGTTGATCAAGTTTATATCTTTCAGATTATATTTTATCTTTAAATAAGTTTTGGAAATAATGTTATACAAAGTTTGACTTATTTACCAGTACAGTGTTGCAGCTGGAAGGGCGAATTGGCGGATCATCCCGCTGTGGTGACCCCTGATAAATAAGAGACTGAGCTGCAGGAAAATAAATGAATGAAAGTTTAACTTGATAGTTTGACATGTTGAGCTGACTAGAAAAGCTCATTTGATACAACTAAACCAGCGCTGCTCAACCCTGTTCCTGGAGATCTACCTTCCTGCAAAGTTCAGCTCCAACCCTAATCAAACACACCTGAACCAATTAAACAGGACTTGAACAGCACTTGATAATTACAGGTGTGTTTGATATTGCAACTGAAATCTGCTGAAAGGTAGATCTCCAGGAACAGGGTTGAGCACCCCGGAACTAAATAATTCAAGGCAGCAAGAATTTCTTCACAGTATTTGATTGCAGTTTACTCAAATCATGATCATTATCATGATGTATTGTTATTATATATGTTTGTTTTTATTGTTTGTTTGCATAATGTTGAGATATGGTTATTTTACCTGTAGCTGTCTCGATGCTTTAAAGAGCCCCTATTATGGGTTTTAAAATGAGCTTGTTTGCAGTGTGTAACACAGCAGCTATAAGTGAAGTGAAATCTGAAACTGCACAGTGTTTAAAACTATTGATTCATCCATAAAAGAGTCGACTCATAGTTTCTCAAACTAATCGCCATGCTTACGAGTCTTTAGCCGTTTCGGCATGACGTGAACACGAAACATAAGCCCCGCCCATTTGTGCGTGCGCAGCCCTGGGAGATTCGAAACCCCCAACCCCACCCACAAACAACAGCGATGAGCAAAGGTAAAAACCTTTTAGATAGGATTTGAACTGGAATCAGTCAGCTACATCTGGCAACACAGAGAAAAGCACTGTGCTTAGCTCGATATTATAAGAAGTATGCAAATGAACCACAGACAAGACTGTTCCCTTTGAGGAGTACTTTTGAAATCTGTAAGCTTACAACGGAGGATTCGTCGATCAGGAAGGATCAGCAAAGACTTGATGTATGCAGGGGCGGACTAGCCATAGGGAACAGCGGGACATTTCCCTGGCCTGCTATCCAACAAGTGTTGAGTAAGTGCAATTAACACGGTTGCCTCATTGTTTTCTCTAGCTTGTAAATGATGCATTTAATTGTGTTTTGTAACTTGTAACCGCTTGTAGTGTATCTGGTTAACTTGTATTCTCATATCGCGTCTAAAAGCACGTTGTAAACGCGACGCGTGCCGCTTTGTTTACGGATTAAAATGCGTTTGTGAGCTGCGTTTCACTGCTGTTTGTAGTTGCTATGGCTACATCAGCTCTCACACACGTGCGGCGGTCCTGTTTCATAATGGTTTAGCTTTTGCTGCTGTGTGCACTGATACTGAATGTGTGTCGTTGTTTTTACTTATAGTTAAGAATAGAGTGATATGCTGGGAGACCGGGGCGTTAGTTTCAGGGCTGAGGTGTCTGAAATAAGGGCGACTCCCGGAAAAAACGAGTGTTAGCAGATATGTTCACGCACAC
Organism: Danio albolineatus; assembly: GCA_903798035.1. Lineage (NCBI taxonomy): Eukaryota > Metazoa > Chordata > Actinopteri > Cypriniformes > Danionidae > Danio > Danio albolineatus. The sequence goes on from CAIGQQ010034696.1 coordinate 498,625, forward strand.
ACTATGGCTACTTCAGTATTGATAAGCCGTGGTGGGCATTCTCTTGCACTGAATGATGTCGACCAATCGCAATAGACTGGGTCATCAGTCTAATCAGCACAGTCTAGCATCGCGCTAAGGAGGGGTTTTGGAACAAATTAATCGCTGAACGATTCATATAGGAGTCGCTATGATAATGAGGTAAAAAAAATGCATGTTATAACACAATGAAAGTGTTTTTTGACAATGCATGCATATTAGCCTGCTGTTGGAGACCCCCAAAACCAAAATATGACCCTTTTTAACATATAATAGGGGCTCTTTAAAACATCCATGGTAAAATCATTCAAACAAACAAAAAGCGCTCTGGGTACTTCAAATATTTGATTGGTGCTCTGTGGGTAAGGGATTCATCAAAGCAAGCAATACAAATAAATCCAAGGCACTCGAAAAATGTGGAAATTTTTTTAAAAAGCCTTTATTCACATGGCTTATTTTTAAAACACCAACGCGTTTCGACAGGGAGCTGTCTTCATCAGGGTCTTCAACAAGGCTTTTTAAACATTTTTCCATATTTTTCGAGTGCCTTGGATTGATTTTTATTGCTTGCATCCATGGTAAAATACAGTTCAAATTGTGAAAGGAGTTATTATGTTTTGATGTTTTTAGTCTGGCGTCACGGTAGCGCAGTGGTTTGCTTGTTCGCCCCGAGTTGACTGCAACGATAGGGTTCGAGGTTGGTGAAGAACGATTCCAGAAAGCAGAAAAGGCAAAAATAAAAGCCAAAAAATTAAATAAACCAGTAAATAACAAGGTGAGTGTGTGGTCAAATCTGAAAACATGGTAAAAATCTGGCTGCCACGAGGGTTTTTATTTTTCTGGATTGCTTTTTAAAAACACTGTCGGTTGGGTTTAGGGAAGTGGAGGGGGGGTCAGTCGATCGGTCAGTTAGTCAGTCAGTCGATAGCGGCCTCTGGTGCATTTACGTGAGACAGGCAGGCGTGAATGGCACTCGCAATAGAAATCTGAGATCTGAGAAAGCATACAGAGCGCCCTCTGGTAGATTTGACAAAACAACTCTTGGGACGTATTTGGTGCTCTCCAGTAATGTATACAGGGGTATGTTTTCAGAATGTGCCTTGGTTGTAAAATAAACCAAGAATGTGTAACCTGAATTCTGATTTCTAGAAATCTACACATATTAGTGGATATTTAATAATAATGCTATTAATAATGCCTAATTTGCATAATTAAAGATAAGATTTTATAAAGCTTGAAATACAAAAAAAATATTAACAATTTTAAATGTTATCAATCAACCGGGGAAGTACAGTATGATGAAATCTCCTGCTTAATATTTGTACCCTATTCACCTGCAGCATCTCGCCTTAAATCAACACATACTTCATCTGATGGACTGTCAGACCCATTACACGCCTCACCACATTCAAATAAACAGCCCTTAGTCTGTGTATTTTAAAAAGCGGGGGGGATGATCCTGCATGTGCGATGCGAAACTGAAATGTTTGAAAATACAAGTTAGACAAATAACCCCCGCTCTGGGGAGCGGACGAACCAAGCGAATCGCCCCGTTTCAGGAATCCTGATGGAATGTTGTGGCGTTCATTCCAGACAGCTGATTTTGAGTGGGAGTCAAACAATACATGTTGCATATTTCTCAAAAACACTGGGAAGAAACAACTGTCTGGATAACTCTGTAATGTTCCTGAGAGGATCTGAATTACAAACCGCCAACCAGTGCGCCATTGGCGGTTCCAGTGGAATGGGAAATTTAAAACACAATGTGCAGAATTCCAGCTCATTTCCTCTTTTCCACGGATTCCACAAGCCATTCCTGCTAGTAATTGTGAGGACAACTAAACAACAGTTTCATGACCTCTGGGTGGGGAACGGCCTCCAGCTCAATCACCCCCTTGTTTTTGCACTCTTTAAAACACAGCGTGAACCTGCCGGGCGAAGGATGGTGATGATTTTCCCATTGGATGTTTGGTTAAGATCCATGCAGGAGATTTCCTCTCAAGACTTCACTGCAAACACATCAAGCTGAGAGTAGTATTGTTTGGAAGCTGCTGGTTTTATAGAGCAGGTTTAGAAAGACTGCACTTTGAGTTTGACTAAAAACTCAAACCTAAGTAGATTGAAAGCTTAATGATGAATGTTTTTAGAATAATGCTTTTTTTTTAGATGTTAGCATCAGAGAGGTTAGTCTTAAGCATATTTATAAGCTAGTGAGCCCCAAAACAGTGACAAAATTTGCATTTAGAAGATTCAAACATCCAAAGCTTGCAGTTTGTCACCTCCGCCTAATTGGATCAACTATGTTTTTTGACGTCACCTCATACTTCACTTCCTCATCAAATCTTGACCAATCAAATGCTCTCTAGTATCTGATATACCCCACCCCCTTTAAGACGCTTCTCAATTGCTTTTCATATGATGTGCTTGAGGCGCCACGGTGGCCTAGTGGTTAGCACGTTCGCCTCACAGCAAGAAGGTCGCTGGTTCGATCCCCGGCTGGACCAGTTGGCATTTCTGTGTGGAGTTTGCATGTTCTCCCCGTGGTTGCGTGGATTTCCTCCGGGTGCTCCGGTTTCCCCCACAGTCCAAAGACATGCGGTACAGGTGAATTGGGTAAGCTAAATTGTCCGTAGTGTATGTGCGTGAATGAGAATGTATGGATGTGTTTCCCAGAGATGGGTTGTGGCTGGAAGGGCATCCGCTGCGTAAAACAAATGCTGGATAAGTTGGCGGTTCATTCCGCTGTGGCGACCCCTGATTAATAAAGGGACTAAGCCGAAAAGAAAATGAATGAATGATAAAGCCAAAGTTTTCAACCAGCAATGATCACATCTACGTTTCTACTCTCACCTATGGTCATAAGCTCTGGGTCATGGCTGAAAGGAGAAGATCTCGGATATATCGCTCTGAAATGGGTTTCCTTCGCAGGGTGGCAGGGCGCACCCTTATAGATAGGGTGAGGAGAGGAGCTTGGAGTAGAGCCGCTGCTCATCCACATCGAGACAAGTCAGCTGAGGTGGCTTGGGCATCTGTTTCAGGCCTCGTTTACACTAATGCGTTTTCGTTTTAAAACACATAAGTTTTGCTACGGTTACACCATCCGTCCACACTACGTACGCTGCTGCTCCGTCTTAGTGTGGATGGAGGGAAACGGAGACATTTTAAAACGGAGGCGTGGCTGCTGAGATTCGCTACTACATTGGGGCTTTGGGTCATTGCGTAACCTTACTATATTCGTCAAGCCCCTATCACATGACTATAACGCCACAGGTAGACGGCAGACCAGTCTTCACTGTTGTCCGTTTTAGGTGCCATTGTGCAGTTAAACTCTGCCTTTTTTACTACAACAGCTGCATATATTCGCAAGAGAAGCTATTGTTCGAGCACTCGCTAATCGCGCACGTTTCAAGCGACGGAAGCCCTATTTAGAATGCCGAGCGAGACACGTGCTTTCTGTTTATACTTTAACGCATGCCCAGAGTGCGCGAATGGTCATGTGATATACGTTTTTGGTGGAGTAGTGTGGACGGAGATATGTTCAGAAATGCTGGGTGAAACGCTAGTGTGGACGCAGATCGTTTTTATGCTAAAACTCTGTTTTAAAACTAAAACGCACTAGTGTAAACGGCGCCTCAGATGCCTCCTGGATGCCTACCAAGGAAGGTGTTCCAGGCATGTCCCACCGGGTGGAGGTCTCAAGGAAGACCCAGGACATGCTTGAGGGACGATGTCTCTCAGCTGGCCTGGGAATGCCTCGGGATCCCTTGGGGGTGCTGGAGGAAGTGTCTGGGGAGAGGGAAGTCTGAGGTTCTCTCCTAAGACCGGGCCCTGGAAAAGCAGACGAAAATGAGATAAGATGAGACATTTCAAAGCACTTCACAAGACAGACAGACAGATAGACAGACAGACAGATAGACAGACAGACAGACAGATAGATCCTTTTTTGTGAACTTTAAAAGATTTGCTTCCTGTCACAATGGCAATCTGGCTAAAGACTCATCGACAGATTCATAGATAGAATGTAGTTATGCATATGCTGGTGTGCTTTCTTGAGAATCTATTGGTTGTGATATTATTTTATTGTTGGGATGTCAAACTCAATTCCTGGAGGCCCACAGCTCTGCACAGTTTAGCTTTAACCGTTAATTAAACACAACTGATCAAACTAATTGAGTCTTTCGGGCTTGTTTGAAATCTACAGGTATGTGTGTTGATGCGGGGTTGGAACTAAACTCTGTAGGGCTACAGACTTCCAGGAGTCCCCTGTTCTAGAGTGTATTGGGTGGTTGCTAGATTGCTGCTATGTTGTCACTGTGGTATCTCTGTGGTTCCTAGGGATGTCGCTTTGTGCGTGTTATGCTATTTAAGGTGGTTTCTGAATTGCTGCTACAGTATATGCTAAGGTGTTACTGAAGCATCTGAGATGGTTGAGGGATGGTTGAGGGATGGTTGAGAAAGTATTCAGTATTCAGTTTCTTGGGGACTGCTAGGGTGTTGCTATGAAGTTGAATGTTATGTTATGAATTGTCTAGTGGAAACCACTACAATACAATACATTACATTTATTATTTGTATGTATTCATACATACAGCAGTGGTTACACTTACATGAAGTGAGAAATAAGGGTTGTAAGAATTTAAATACAGTATGCACAGCATGTACCTTAGGACAATGTATCATATAAGAAACCAACTTGACCTTAACTGCTTTTAATTTAAATGTCTAAATGTACAGTATCTAGTTATTACTGTCTTAATTACATAATTTGTAATACTGTAAGACAGGTTGAGTACTTTAATGAGCTTGTGTCTTTTTCCAGATAATTTAATGCTATGATTCCTCTCTGTGATTCACTTAACTGTTTATGGAGAAAACAAACTAGCAAAATAGCAAGGAGAAGGTGGACGGCACTCCATTAAAGCTCATCTCTTTTCTATATTTGGAGTTTTACAACAAAGTAGTAATTAAATGCAGCTTGTTAACATTTGCGTCTAGACACATCATGTTGCTTTGTTTTTATTTAGTCTGAGATGAGCGAACGCCTGACAACACCTGCTGGACGTAAAAGCAGTTTGTTTCAGTGTAAAAACACGAACAGTCACGTTAATCCCTGTTTTGGATCCAAAACAAAGAGTTCACAACAAAGAGAGTTGTATAATAATGGATACGTGTAAACAACATGCTTTGAAAAAAAACATAAATACTGAAGAGAAATCAAAAGTGTTTTGTCTACAAGTGAGATGAAAAGTAGCTACTAAAAGTTATTTGTGTAGAGAAACCATGTAAACTCCTCATTTATCACGTCCCATTAGAAACCAATATTACAGCAAACACCCATTCATTTAAAGGATAGTTCACACCAAAATTGGCATTATTTACTCACCCACACTTGGGTTATTTTTATATTAGATTTTTTCACATTTAATTGTGACAGGACAGTGCAGGTTACAGACAAGAAATATTGGGAGCAGAGAGAGAGGAAGGGTCAGCAAATTACCTCGAGCCGAGAATCAAACTCGGTGTCACCGCGTGCTGAACCACTAGGCTACTGGCACCAACAAAAGAAGATATTTAGTTTTTTTGAAATTTTTTATTTAAGATTTTCAATATATTTTTAACAGAACAGCCCCTTCCCCAACAATTTCACCCCTTACAGATACATAAAAAAAGAAATTCTAATGAAAAAATAAATAAATAAGGTACTGCCATCATAATTACTTTTCAGGGGATACATTTGTAGATCAAGTTACATTGTGTTGCATTGTAGTTACCTCAAATTACAGTGGTGATAGGGTAAGTATATCACCACTCTAAATATACATATCTAAATATGTCGTAATACTTTTCCACAAAAGAAGATATTGTGAAGAAGGTTAAAAGCTGGTAATGATTGACTTCCGTAGTTTTTATTTATTTATTTATTTACTACTATTAATGTTATTGGCTAATGCTTTCCAACATTGATAAAAAATATATAATCTTTCAACAGAAAAAATAACCCTTTAAGCTTTGGAACCACTTGAGGGTGAGTAAATGATAATTAAACATTCCATTTTTGGTAAACTACGCCTTTAATAGCATTGAGCAAAATTCTCCAAAATGTGATGCTGCACTGTGGTTTCTATTGATGGTTTCTATTGATCTATTCATGGTAATTAATTTGTTGTTGCTAATTTGCGACTATGCAATTAGAACAATTTCGGGTTTGTTATACAGGTTTTCAGGTTGTTAGGGTGTTATTGTCTGGTTGCTTAATACTTTGTATGATGGTTGCTAGGTTGTTCGGGCCCACTTTATATTAAGTGGCATTAACTAATATGTACTTATACAGATATTAATAATTCATTACAATGTACTTATTGAGTAAATACATGTTTTTGCATTGTACTTATGCTTGATTAAATACCTGTATGGAATTACATCTGTAATTAATTTCTGTAATTACATTTGTAAATACACTGTTGACCATCCCTTACACCTTAACCCACCCTTAAACCTACCCATACCACAAAACTTGTCCTTAACCCTACCCCTATCCCAACTCAAGAGCACCACAAGTATTCTCAAATGCATTATGAACACTGTAAGTACATTTGTAATTATTTTTTGATGCAAGTCAAAGTAGTTAAGGACACTTAATATAAAGTGACCCCAAATAAGTCCCTCTGTTGGACTTAATTTTGTTCTTTTATTTGTAATCCTTAGTTTTACCCTCTTTTGAGTTGTTTTATTTTGTGTAATTCTTTTTGTTCTCTTGGAATTGATGATTTTCTTTGGTTTACTTTATATTTTTAGTTTTGTTCTGTTCTGTTTTGTCGTTTTATGGTTGCTTGGGTGAGCTTTTGGTTGCTAGGGCGTTGATGCACTGGCGCTATAGGAATTTAAAGTGGTTAGTATGGTGCACTTAGTAGGCACTGAGGTGTTGCTATGGGGTTGCGATGTTGTTAGGACAGGTTTTTTGTGTGTTTCTATGCAGTTGCTTTTGGAATTTGGGTGATTGTTAAGGTGTAGCTATGTGGGTTCCATTCTATTCAAGGTTGTTTCTAAGGTGTTGTTATGTGGTTGCTACTGTAGTCTGTCGCAATGCAGATTCTAGAGTATTTAAAGGCGATTCTAGCGTGTTGCTGTTTGGTTGCACCAATTGTGGATACTCAGGTTGCTATGAGACTTGGGCTGGTTGCTATTATGTAATCCCTCTTTAAATCTAACCCAGGGTTTGGGTTAACCTAACTCTAACCTAACCCAGAAATCAGATAAGATTAGAACTGTAAAGTAAAGTAACTGTAAAACTTCTAAAGTGGAGATAAAATGATCAGATTTATGAAGACAACCGCCTTTAAAATATGACTTGTAGTAGAAACTTAACACACAAATTGATAAAGTCTGACAAAATAAACAATAAATATAGTTTTAAGTACCTGTATAGTATAAACTAGACTGAAATACAGACTTTGTGGAAAGCCACAAATGCCAAAATCTTGAAAATAAAACCTGTAATCTCTTGCCTTGACATCTACAGTGGTAAAAGGTCAATTAGTGGATTACTAATTGCACATTTTTTCTCAGATATGTCTGTAGCTTCAAAATTGCTACGTAAATGCACATGGAGGATTTCTGTAAGACAATGTCAGACCTCAGAATGTCTCTATTCAGAGGCTTTGTGGTAATTTTGGACGAATGAGAATGAGAGGAATGAGAATCCGGCGCCTCAGATATCAGTTTGAATTGCTCTGAATGGCCCCCACCAGACAATTGTAGATTAAGCGTGCATAAATTGTTCCATGTTGTGCGCAATTTACTTTTCGAGCTGTTTTGGATGCAGAGAAGAAGCAGAAACTTCCTGTGGATAACAAGGCTGTAATTTTTTCCCCTTGACAGTATGTGAAGACATGTAGTCTTAATATACAACATTTCTCAGCGTTGTGTTATCAAGAATTTAAAAGATATAGTTGAAATGTTTTACTGCCATTCAATTTTGGAAAGGCTGGAAAAGGTTTATTTATTTATTTATTTTGTAATATTATGGGGGTATAAGATAAAAGTCAGATTACACGAATAATTTACTGAATTTTACTTGCAGGATATTTTGAGAATTTTATTTTTGGGTATAACGAAAGACTGATGCTTTTGAACGGATGGTACACGGACCCTTTTGTTCTCTTTTGATTTATTTTTATGTTGTTTAGTTTAGTTTTCGTTTTCTTCTGTTTTATTTTATTTAGTTTAGATCTGTTTTTAAGTATTTTCATGTTTTTTTTTATTATTTGTCCAATTTATCTATTTAGTTTTCTTTACTTTCTTCTTAAGTTTTGTTTTGGTCTCTTTTGTTTGATCTCAGTTTTTTTCAGTTTTTGTTTGTTTAGTTTAGTTTTGCTTTGTAATTTGTAATAAAAATTGTTTATTTCTTTAATTTCTTAGTTTTGTCTTCTTCACTTTCTTGTTTATTTTTGTTTTGGTCTCTTTTAATTGTTTTGTTGTTTTAGTTTTGTTTTCATTTTTGTTTTGTTATGCTTTCTTATTAAGTATAATTTTTGTTTTATTTGTTGCATTGTTCTCTTTTTTCCCCCATTGTGTTGATTTTTTTAAGTTACTCATTTTTTCTATGTTTTTGTTTTGTTCTCTTTTGGTTTATTTTTTTTTGTTTGTTTTTTTATTATTGTTCGCTTGTAGTCTCTTATTTTCATTCATTTAGCTTATTTTTGTTAAGTTTGGACTTTTTTGTTTGTTTTGTTTTGTTCTTTATCTAGTCATTATTGCTAATGTCCCGTTTCCATTGTGTGGTACAGTACGGTACGGTATGGGTCGGCTTGCATTTCCACTGCTAAAGGGTACTCTTTCTGGGCGTTATGTACAACAGAAAGTGCTAGTCGACATCATTCTCGCTGGAGGATATGTCTACAGTAAAGCTGTACGGGTCGTTCACACATCATATGAGAAGCACTTCTCACAAAACAGATGCTTTATACACATAAATACTGCTGTATAAATGTTCATTACTGACCTCTCTATGAACATGATCTGATTATAACTAGATCAATGATGCAAAATATACTGTTCGCGATTATATAAAATAAATAAATGCAACACATATGAACACATACAGCCCCTTACAGTCTCTGATATGTTACCAATTACAGAAAAACTACACACATACATTTAGTCCTTGTTTAGGTTAAAAAACAACACAAAATATAGCCCACAGTCAGTACGAACCTCTCAACTGTATCTGTAATCTTCACCAGCGTAGCCTCTTGTTAGAAAGTTATTCCGTCATTTCGAGTTCATAATAGTCTAGAAGGTGATGATAATAGTTAAACGCAGCAGTTTCTTCATGTTTGCTGAAAAAATAATTTGCTCCTTTGTTTTTTCCGGCTTCTCCTTTGTTTTAGCACACATCAGTCTGGCGTTTATCTGTTTCTGAAAGGATCAGGTTTAAAAGCACGTCAATAATCAAGTGCACGTTATTATTGTCAGCTCAAGAAGTTTTTTCAAATATTGACGCGCACGCTCTTTAGACGAGCTTGTAAAAAACCTACAGAGCACAGGGGAGAATCAGCTCTTCTTGGCTTTGTGGCTGTTCATCAAGACGATGACAATGTTAGTTTGAGCTTGGGTCAACCATGGCTTGTTATTATATGTATTATTTCTGTGTAATGTTTCGGCTGTGTATTGAATTTGTTTTCATTCTGGCTTGTTGCGCGAGCGAATGACGTATCTCTTTAAACCAATAGCGTTCAGCTGCGCGTCTAGCTCTGCCTTTTGGTACCCTTGGTACCCTTTGCAAAGGGTGGTCAAAAAGTGGTACGGTACGGTTTGGTTCAGTACGCTTTTAGACAGTGGAAACGGCCATAAAAGCTTACCGCACCGTACCACTCAGTGGAAAAGTGCCATAAGATGTCACTATATTTGCTAGTGTTTACTGGGTGTTGCAAGGGCGTTCAGTCACTAGAACGCTGTAGTAGATACACAAGCTTGATTCATAATACTGTTGTGCATTGTTCTCTAAGGGTGGCATGGTGGCTCAGTGGTTAGCACTGTTGCCTCATATCAAAAGGTTGCTGGTTTGAGTCTCGGCTGGGCCAGTTGGCATTTCAGTGTGGAGTTTGCATGTTTTCCCTAGTTTGCATGGGTTTCCTCTAGGTACTCCACTGTTTCCCAGTACTGGGTTGCAGCTGGAAGGGCATCCGCTGCATAAAACATATGCTGGAATAGTTGCTGGTTCATTCTGCTGTGGCGACCCCTGATAAAATAAGGGACTAAGCCGAAGAAAAATGAAAGAATTGATCACTAACTCTTGCACATTCACACTCTTAAAAAGACACAGAAGATTTGTTATTTTGTACTTTCTCCTCATTGTTTCTTATTAGTAATCGGTTAGAAGAAGCTAAAATGTACTCCCCAAAGCATGAAACAATGAGATGTAGTAAATATAAAATTTCTCATCGGAGCTGTGCATTAGAGAAAGCAGAGCACTGCAGAAGGTGAGGCAGATGTTTCACAGATTTAAATATTATTATAACTTCTGGCCTTTGAAGGCTCCTCATCACGTCCCTCCTCAAGGCAGAAGTGGCCAGAAGTCCTGGATCTTGTCAGACAGAGCGGACACTTCATCTGTCTCTCTTCATTGTGGTATGTGAAGGAGAGTCTGTTGACGACGGACTGTAATGCAGATCGTGACTTGAGGAGCAGATCGTGATGTTCAAGATCACTGTTTCTGTGGGAGTCAATGGGCTGTATGGTTGAGATTGAACCTTTCCACTTGGTTATTTGGTTATGAAGCAAACCAGAGATTCCAAAACTGCCAGTTGAGGAGGGATGGTTGAGCTGAACGTCCACATGAGCACAAACCACAGCTGAGCACTCGCTAATTAAATTAAAATGGCTACTGTAAAATGATTGGAAAAATTTATTTTCAATTTTTTTAACTAATTCTAACTTTTATTAGTTTAATTTTTTATTTAAAATTATAATTAAATAATAAAGTTTTTAAAATTATTTTTTATTTTGATATATTTCATTTTTTTAGCATACAAAAGAAAAAAAAATTATATATATAAAAGTTAGAATTATTTAAAAAAATTGAAAATAAATTTAT